>WURS02237275.1:0-19679 GCA_011762765.2 Rhinocypha anisoptera | reverse complement strand
TTTCTTTCGTTTACTAGTTCTGGTGGAGGGGAGGTCAGGTGGGCGAAGGATGCCCACTCTCAGAAGAAAGCCGCAGACGCCGATCCCTTGTACATTTCCTGGGGCCTTTTCCCGGGAGGCGAGTCATATATGCAGATTAATGAAATGGGCGTGGAATATTCGGTGCTTGTGTCGAACGTATTCTCATCCCATCCGGAAACTCTGTATCTATAAAGAAGATGCCAGGTATTGATCCTGTGGATGAAAAATTCCCACGCGTGAATATTGGGCACCATTTTTTTAAATTCCAACGCATGAGAGAACCTTACTTTTTCGGAACACCTTTTGGAGTTTATAAATAATAAATCTGAATTATAATTTTTTATGAAATTCCAATACATAAAACAATTATTACGTGCTTTCGAAGGCAAGAGTCAGATAAAATATATCTTATAGCATCAATCGGAATACTGATGGTTAAAACCACGAATCAAAATATTAAGCTTGGAAATATTCGTCCATCATTTTAACTTCACGGTGAAAATTAGTTTATTGTAGGCAAATGAAAATGGCGGCAACATTCTTTCAACAATATTTCTTAAACTCGTTTCCTTGATCTCCTGCATATTGATTTTCATTAATGTTTTTATACCCAACTGGAGCTTCAAAAAAATTGTTTATCACTCTTGCATCAAGCTAGTTACTCTACGCTCTGCATTTTTTGGTTTTAATAATAAAAATTCCGTTTTTGAATTCGCTTTTCAAATTCAATTAATTAAGTTTCGCCTGAAACAGAGTGGAGAGTTTAATTTTCAATGGGGCAAGAAAGGTTCCCCTTACGCTTACACTAACGAAACTTGTGTTCCATTTTATCTCATCGATTTTAATGTTTTCGATACAGCTGTGAGAATATGGTTACAGTATTTTAGTTGTTACTATCTCGAGAATTTATTATTAATCAAAGTATTTGCTTCATAACTGTTCTTTAACCATTATTTAACACTCAATACTCAACCCGAATTGTGATCTCTCTAACACTAGAGAATATTTTAGTCGCCCAGCAGGTTCGGTAGGAATCCGTGAACTCCTATTCTATTCAAGGGTTTCAGACTCAAGTATGTGGAGGTTTATTTAGTTAAAAAGTGATTAATAAACTCGCTATGTGTCATCATTAAGCACCTGATGTGTCCCAGATGCTGGTGATCACGCTAAACCTTGAAACTAGTGCGAATAAAAACTTGTGGTGGAAATACATTGTTATATGAATCATTTTATCATGCTCTAATAGCGAAAACAGACTCATACTTAAAACGACTGATAGTCATGACCTGTGTTCATGTATGCCACCAAGATTTAAAACTTGGTTCCATTATATATTTTACTTATATGCTAGTAACATCGGAGTATATGTATTCTGTGAAATTATTGACTCCTCCCTACTTCGTGTAATGATTATTGCACAGTATTTCTATAAACGGCTCTAAAATTATTCCATTCTCCTGTTAGCAAGTAATAGAATTGATTATTATGACGTTTCTCGGTAGAACTTGTTTTAACTTTCCATGCATAATGTAAATTTTATGAGAAGATAATAATTCCCGGGCTATGGATTACTACTATTCCAGATGAGTGGTGCTACGTTTGACAGACTGGCAGTGAAGATAATAAATAGAAAAAATCTTTAGAGTGAATATTTTTAATTTCATGTGAAAATTTCTTTAATTGTTTTCCAAACCTCTTGGCTTACTTCACTTAACAAAAATAAATGCGTAAATCATCATTATGTAGATATAAATAGTGAAGCGCGTTCTGTTACTCCAAAAACATACGAGATACAAGTGGCTTCCTATTCCTCATAAACTGGGAAATAATTTGTTCAGTTAAAGAGTGTCAATTTTACTAATGAGAAACCTGCCAATAATCCATCGGCATCATTTATCGTGGTACTTCCGTTTAAATTTGAATGAAGTCTCATTAATTGAATTTTTTTTAAATTTTACTTCCTAATTGCGATTGTATGAATTATTTAATTGCTGTTAGAAACATACTTTCTACATATTTCTATAAATAATGAACGTTATATTTTTTAACTCAGAGTCGTATGTTTAAGATATTTGAAATCACCAGAACAACAATTTACTCTGTCATCTCTTCCTTAAGCAAGTGTAAGAGTTTGCTTTAATTTATAGAACTCTGCAAAAAAAGAATGACTTATAAATATAATCACGTCAGATGTGAATTCATGAAACGTATGGATATCATTAATAGGAATAACTTATACGTTTCCACAAACTACTAAATTATCCCCATTATGGCTAGCATGATTTGATGAAATTACTTTATGAATATATGTTAACAATTTACTAACTTTTCATAAAAAATATTTTTTACATTCAATAACTGAAAAGAAGTAAAATTAACTCACGTTTTTAATAAACTCACTCCGTAAATATATCTTACGTTTACATTTATTTAGGGGTTATTTTAGAGTAGACATTAGATTTAATTTTTTTATGTTAAAATATTTAATGTTTGATAAATTCTCACAAATACTTATATATTATGAGATAATCATTAATTCAATAAGGACTAGATAAAAGTCTGTTGATTAAATTACTAATGTTCATTGCTATAGTGTGCTGACACTAATCACTGAACCGGGCGCCATATTAATATTACGATCCAAATTTGACTTCCTGTAATCTACCAAATATGGTTTCTTAAGGATGTAAAGGGCACTGAGGAATAGTTTTGCTTGTCCTGTTTCCCCGTGGAAAACCCAGATAGGATAGATGTGCAGGTTTTCGTGATGCGACAAGTATATTGAAGCGAAATTACAAAAGAACGTGCCTCGATGAGACCCCACAACCTCCTACCGCATATTCTCTCCTAAATACTCAACCCAATGCCTCAGGCGCCAATCCACTATCTTCCCTCAATCATTCCCTAGTGTCCTTTCACCCTAGTGTTATCCCTTGAACTAGGTCTGCAGCTCTTATTTTTTTCCTTTGCTCCCTCTCATCTCTTCTTTTTATTCGCCAAATCTTTTCCCTACCTTGCTTCCAATCCTGGACGAATTATGCAAACCCGAGTTCACCGATACATTTAGAAGAACAATTGTGGGATCGAGATGATACTTATCCTCCGGAATTTTACACCGAGGTACCAATGTAGTAAATTTAGATTCCCGTCGAACTTCAGCCCATGGAGCTTCAAACGAGTTTTTCTACACCCACACTTTAGTTCTGCAACTAAGAAACTACTTGCGGTATCCCGATTTATATTAACTTTTCGTGTCTAGAATCCATAGACCTACCGCGATACAAAGGGCAGTGCTGAGTTAGTGTCTCAATGATTCATGATTATATCGAGACCGGCGAAGTGTTCCAGGCACGTGAGATTCTTATTTACGTAAAATGAGAAATGGAGTACGAGGAACTGCATGTGCTATTTCCTTACGCACAGTTCATTTCAGATACGAATATATTTCATAAGTATAGAATGCTCAGGATTAAGGAACCCACCTCAGCGGTGCAATAAAATAGGCCATTTATGAATATACACTGTCATATTAGCCTTAAGACGAATGAATATTTTATGTTATTAATATCAGAATGTTTCTTGAAATATTTCCATGATTATAGAAGTAAGCATATCTTTTGAATGGAATAAAGTTGAATAATTTCTAGGAGAAAAACGTATTTAGTTTTATTTTATATAGTATACAATTATTAGATATGGTTTCAGGCTTAACTTAGTGATGTTAATTTATCTTAAGTATCAGAAAAAATAACACTGCAATATAAAAATTTTAATAATTTGGGGAATAATTTCTAAATTTCTTCTGTTATTTCAAATATATTTACTGATTTATTTTATTCAATGACCGATTTCTCACGACAGAAAAACATATCTACTTCTTAGACGTTGATTTTGAAAATTTCATGTCACTATTAAACACAACCTTGGCAACCCATCCTTTCATGTGCCATTAATTTCAATAAATTTTCGAGGCCAAGTTTTTGTATTTCGCAGAAATTATTGATTTTGCCGTTTTACCTCTAATCCGTTATCACCACCTGTTATAAATCCGAAGATTGCTTTGTCGAAGCTTTCCAATCTCCTGTCTCTTGCCAAATTCTACAGAAATTCGTTGTTCTTAAATATAATATTCTTTACTATTCAGTCCCGAACATCATAATCGGTGTATCTCGAAGGTACTTCTCTCCTAAAATCCTTTTCAATAGGGTTTTACTAACTACAGGGATTATTTATTTCCCCTTTATTTTAAGTACATTCCACTCATATATTTCCCTTTCGATGGAACTTTTGGTGCCCTACAATTTGTTATAATAAATTACGGCACAACGAAACGGTGGTTTTACGGCGAGTTCACTTACCATGCATTAGTTACTCCATCGCATTTTATTTTAATAACTTATCTGGATACAAAGCGCTTCCTCAATGACGGCTCTACCTGGGTCTCCATGGGTAGATTGTGAATTCAAAACTCGCACATTTACTTGAAAATAGGAAATGCGATGGAGGAATATGAAAGGAATTTCGGCTTTACGTTACTCAAGACTTCTTCTATCATCTATGCCTGGAGCGCCTCTATATGTCTCAGACTTCCTCCCAAAGAAGTCAACGCTGGCTTCTGTTTCTATTTCAAAGATTAATTTACATATAATGTACAGCAATATGTTTTCCATTCCTTCGCACGATAGCACGTCAATACATTTTCTTCTGACTGCACATTAATTCTTCCATCAACTTTTCTCCATGCCCACTTTGCTCATTTTTTCTCAGACTTCCTCTTTCCAACAATTTGGCGATATAAGTCTTTTACTCCTACATTTTGAGAAGTCACTCCTTTATCCTTATTTTCCCGACTACTTTCGACGAAATTTTATTTAATCTTCTTTGAATCAGATCTTCTGCTTCAACGCGATATTTATAAAGGATATTTTTCCTCGGATGATTAGCTTCGGTATAAAACATGAATAAGCAAATCTCCTAATACACTGACTGAATCCTGTCTTTGACTGTTATGACCGAAAACCTAACTTTCTCTAACAAATACTTGTCGTGTGTGATAAACACAATAATTTTTCTCTCTAAAATCGCTTAACATGATATAAAAAATATTCAGCCGGACGAATCGCCGTGAAGAATATTGACGTATGCTGTAAATTTGGCATTTACTGAGCATAATAACCTGATTTTCGATGTGAATGCAAGAGAAAAAGTAACGGTGGATATAAAAATGATCCTAATCGACCCTTATATGCCAAAAAAAAGGGCAGTAAGTGGCGAAAATTTCAGTTCGATTATTTTGACCACCCAACAACAGGACAGACAACAACAACAGAAAGGAGGACGGAAGATTATTCAGTTGAAGGCCAATTTGGAATTGAAAGAAGTAGTGGGACAAGAGACTCTTAACCTTCTATTGAATTTTCATAGTCTTACTAGCATATATTGATTTCGTGGAATTTGAAAAAGCTTTTGATAAAAAATAGAACTTATTTCTACGCATTATAAAGACAATGTGATAAAAGTCTAAAAAAAGAATGAATAACCACTCACTTTAAAGAGCAGCATACGGTGATGAAGGCCAGTGGAAAAAGAAATGAAGCAAATATTGACTAGGATTGATTGAAGGTTGGTCACTACGACCATTCACCTTCAATATTTTCATTGACAAGTAAATAAACGTGATCAAATGAAATATATTAAAGGGAATTTATTCAAACAGTAAGAAGCGAATATTACGATTCCGGAAACAACCGTACTTTAGCATTCATATGAATGGGAATTATCATATACGGTAGAAGATTGACAAGAATAAAACGATAAAAATAATCTAGAGCTTTAATAAGGAATAAATATTATGAAATGAAATTAGGTAAAGAAAAATTAGTCAGGTGGAATAGATGAAATGTGTTTGCTTCGTAGGTCACAATATAACTAATGACGGAGGAAGATTTGGGAGAGCAGAATATTCTCAGACAAGATGTAGGTCTACCAGATGAAAAAAATAACGACTAAAAATGATATTGACTTGGACATAAACGCTTTATTTACAAGGAACCTCTTAAAAAGAAGAGAGAAATGATCGATATCAGAGAAATAAAATTTGAATCAATAAAACTATGGTGAAATAGGAGATTTTGGAAATTTAATGACTGACCAGAGTAATGTATATGTAGAGAAGTACGTCTAATAGCCGGCGAACAGAAAAGTATAGATAACACTTAGAAATAGAAGAGGGGAATTCAGAGAATACATCTTGATAGTACAATATTAAAGTGTATAAGAAGCGTTGACAGCTATGGTCTATAGAACCTCACGTTACAAAAAAAGAACTTTACGAGGATTACAAGGTAAAAAAAATTAGGTCAACAACCCTAAGCGGGTCACGAACACGCGTGCGTTTTAACCGGCAAGCGTGCTACCCTCCATGGCCGGTAACACGTGCTGAGGTGTGGCAATTTATTAAAGACTGTGAGATCCAAAGGACACTAAGATATTCAGAGGTAGGCCAAGGCTGGCGTAAGGGCACGGGTAATAAACATTGACGGAGCGAAGAGCTACATGTACGAAATATCCTACAAGCCGTCGCAGGGTCGTGTTAGAATGAGTGAGTCCACACCAGACATGTATTATTACAAGCACATATGTCGCTATGCATTAATAAATATTTAGTACCAAAACAACACCTCACATGGAAAAAGTCAAATATCAATTCATACGTGGCCAATGCTATCAGATGTAGGAAGCTATAAAGGAGACTATGAACTACTCAACGTATCCTTATTATTGACCCCTTCAATGGTTAAATTTTAAAAACAATATATTTTAAATCCATCCCTTATAAAATATAATATCGTTCTACAGCACCGTATCTTAAGGAGATTACAAAATACCTCACACCACTCGAAGCAAGATTTGTCGCTAGAGCTAAACATTTTTTCCTTCGTTTCAGAGTAATAAAATCCCCCTAAATCGTAAACTATTTTTTTTAATTTTAAATAACTCACTCACTCACGCTTCTGGTATATATACTAATTTTCATATGTACTTCGTGGGCCATGTATATTATGTTTTGACTTCATACCGGCCCTCATCTTTAATAAGCTTCTTCTACAATGGGAAATTACAGGCTGTAACAGTAATAGTATAGGGAGGATTATTCCTTTGAAACATACATTAATTACATATACTTGAATGTAATTACGAGTTCTAGAGAAAGTTGCCATAATTGTCGGTTGAACTTGTCAAGAGGTGAACGCCATACTACATGCACTTGCCTCTTATTTCTATCCCCGATATACATAACTTTTTCGTTTTTTTGCGGACTAAAATACATTTTTCCCAAACTCAAGCCATCTCATATTTACGAACCGCTTCCCACCCCTTCTCTAACCTAGCCTCGTTATTCTTTTCTGAGTCACTTTTTGAGGGTCCAATTAGGTTGCACGATGCGAAAAGCCACAATGAAAAGATAAGGACGAATATGAGGTCATTAAATTATTACACATTAAAATGACACGAATTCTACCTCCGTTGTTTATTTTCAGTCATAAAATAAAATCAGTGCTCATATATAATGAAAGGTCTGAAAGCAATATTGATCGACCCTTCTAAATTTCTCGATAAATTATGGACGCGCTCATTGCCACACCAAATTTTCGTGAAAATTTTGCAAAAAGCCCATGCTTAAATTGGTCTTCATTCCGAGAGATGTAAACCGAGATAGCTTCACAAGTTTAGTCTAAAATATTTTTTCTATATTTTAAACAGTAATTCTGAATACTATGGCTACTATTCAGACCTTGCATATTTCCAGCTGGACAGAATATTCTAAATTTCCACGTTCATCCCATAATAACTCATTACAGCTCTCCTAACCAAGAGAATAAAATTTCTTCCTAATTTTAATTAGAGTCATTTTTAGTTTTTATATCAAGCAAACCCGAATCAACAAAAAAGGAAATATCACTCTATTCCCGACCTAAAACATTGATACATTTGTTACTTTCGCTATATAGGCAGCATAAAAATTATAAGGTGCCTGGTGAATTACTTTTCGTTTCGTAGGAGATGTAATTTATTTTTCGAATGCATTTTATGTCTTTGACTTTTTACGTGTTCCCTACCACATAAAGAAAAGTAAAAAAAACGAATTAATAGTTTTATTTATAGAATGTGGGTGATTAGGAATGTTAACTAGATATGCAGAAGATCCATTTTTATTATATATATATATATATATTACCAAATCTATGATCCATAGTCATATCACTACTATGCATATAAGGTAAATTTTTTATTAGATTGAACATTACTTACTTGTTACAATTTTAAATAAGTTTATGTTTTGGTAAGAAAAATGTTCATAGAAATGTAATAAAATTTTCTCATCTCTACATTATTTACCGCATTGAATTCGGAGGAACCTGGCCGTACCTTTGTTACATCCTTTACTTAATGCAATTATATGAATAAATATTGAAAATTTTTCTTGAAAATAGCAATACCAAAAAAGGCATGTAATTGACTATATTTTCACTAATTCCACTTAAATAACCAGAATTCCCTTTAGGTAACCTAGTGCAGGTAAAAATTCTCCTTTAAGCATTGCGGTTCTCTTAAGCGGCGCCGTTCTCAACTTAGTAATTATCGACCAGTCTTCGTAAATGCCGGGGGTCGCCCAGGGAATGAATGCACCACAGTAAAAATAAGTCGCGGATTTAATCTTCACTTTTGGCCGGCTGACTGAAGGCCATAATTTCTCCGACGTGAAACGTTTTCGAATGAAACGAATACCTCCTTTTTCTGTTGCTTTTCCCGAACCCCATCCTGAATGCCACCTACTCCATCGCATTCCCTTCCGCATGCAACAACTCCGCGGAACGAGCGAGGGAAGGCATTGATGGTGTACAGTGCACCTATCCTAATCCTGTCCACAGCCTTCCGAATCTAAAATGGGTCGGCTTTTAAAAGAGATCAAAGCTTGACCATGGCTGATTTAACGATGAACATTTCTTCGGGAGCATTTCGGAGAGGGAGGGTGAACCAGGAATCGAGGATGGAATGGCTGTCCTAGTTGGAGGAGAATGTTGCTTGGTAGGAAATAGGGTAATATACCACGAGCCAAATCGTTTTACTTACTCTGTACTTCGGAAACAGAATTGCATGCGATATCGTGAACAAGGATCAGCTTAGCCTTTAGATGGAAATATCTGTGTAGGTTATGGATAATACTTGAGTTTCAGAAAACACGATACCTGGTAATTAATAATTTGGAATCGTTTGTTCATTGTGGACGACTTGAAAGAATTCTATAAATTTCGGGTGAAAAATAATTTTTGCACCCAGATAAAATGCTACCGTTATACCGGATTTTTGTTATAATAAACAGTGAATGAAAACAGCATGGCACCTTGTAATAGATAGGGTTTTGATTTTATAATTTGGAGTACTGTTTAAGTTAGATTATTCCCAATGGTGTCAAATAATATCATCGTAATGCACTCATTATTTCTTTAATGTTCTTTGAAATAAATAGAGGAATTTCTTTAGTATTTGATCGAAATTCGACTTAGAAGACTAGCAGCTCGACCAAAAGGTCTGGCACTTCATTCTTAAGCTCACTTGAAGAACAAAAGAAATTAGTATCCACATTGGTTTGCGATGTTAACCGATTGTGCATTATTATTCTGAATTACCCTAGCTTAAGTGCTTTTTTGTGAGGTATTCAGCTAATCCAAAGGTCGTATATTCCAATCCATTCCAGGGCTTTGGTGTTTTGTTTCTTAAAAAAAATATTTCCTTAATATGTAACCTTACCGAAGGCAAATGGCTTTTAGAATTTGGACCGAACATAATAATTTTTAGGAATCAATTATTATTTAACCAAATGGTACCTGTAGATTAAAGATTTAGTATCTAATATGCCGTTATTGAGGAAGCACATCGGTAATAATTACTGAAATCCATGAAAAATTGCCCTAAAAACATTGAGTAAGATGATGACTTACATAAGTTGATTAAGGTAAAGGTCTAAGTTAGTGTTAAATATGTGAACTTTTAATAAATACTAAGTATACAAAGATGCATTTCATCATATTTATGAACTACTCGATGCATTATAATCTCCGTATTAAAATAAAATTTTATTAAATATCAGTATTGCCATTAAGAAAAAAAACTAAAATGTCAGTTACACTAACGGAGTTTCAATTTCTTATTCTCATTCTTCGTGAATAATTAATACTAAAAGCAGAACCAGGGTTCTATTAAGTAAACTATTCTGTAATGAATTAATATTATGGATCCAAAATAAGGTTTCTAACAAGGTGATCAACAACATGAATAAATTATCCGTATTGGCCCATAGAAAGTGGAGTGGCTATTTTTTTAAATTTATTTTAATGATTAAGGACCTAAGATATGACCAAAAATACGATTTTATCCTCAATCAACACGTCATAAACTACTCAAGATTTTAAACTTTAATATGTTATTAGAAAAATATTTCGGGAGCACTATTTTGTTTCAGCGATATTGTTGCATAAATACTTCCGTGGTCTCCATTAGTCGTTCGTAGCAGTGAGTTTAATCGTCTTATTAGGCCAGAAAGGGTAGAAATTTTAGAAATACTCAAATTTCCTTTAATTTTCAATTGCACCCAAGGTTTCCAAGGCGCAAACACACAAAGTACACCGTAAATCCCATCCATCTGCCAAATCATTGCTTCTACATCTTACTCATTTGTTGCATTCGAAACACTGCTGTTGCTTGGTCTCTAGTTAAAATATGGAAATCCCTTTTACTGAATTATCATCCTTCAGATAATTTACTTAATGAACGGCCATTCAAAGTTAATTTTTTCCTAGTGTCCTCAGTAATTGCGACCGCATCGGAAAGAAGATTATGCGGCATGTTAATATTATCATGCAAGATGGGTTCCCCATGTTTGATTAATAACCTGCCAACCTAGGAATGCTCATGCGGGGGCAAGTTTATTATTATCAGTATTATTTCCAGTGGATGGCATCCGGAACTACTAATTTTTTTCTCAAAAGGGCTCCCGTTTGTATTCGCCGTATGTGATTTGTCTTTCGTGACCACCATTTACAGCCGAGGGTTGGACGCAAGTGGGCAATTTAATCGAATAACGAAGGGTTTCAGCAATCGATAGAAACAATGATTTGGATGCTCCTGCATTTCCCGTTGAAAAAATGTTGCTTTTCCATTCTCTCTAGTATTCATTTAATCTACTAGTGGCCATTGGTATAGGATTATGTTTTCGTATTACTTAATGACTGGTAAAATAACACATTTTTCGAGGTTTACTCAATTGCAATAGATAAGTCCGACAGGTGAAATGATATAATTTCAATATCTAATTCTGACAGAAGTCTCCACCTATCACCGATATGAGTGGTCGTCATGGAGACATTGGATTTAGTTTATATTTGGCTAACTTGTTTCTCAATCCAAATATTTGAGATTGAAATTATTTTTCTTAATAAATTTTCATACATGTTTGTTGTTTACCCCTTTGTCTAACAAAGATCGTGATTCATAAACACCTCTTAAAATTGGAAAACTTCACTAAGAGTATAATGAACATTCAGCCGGTTAGTTAAAATATTAGTTTCATCAAGGTTTTTTTAAATATAATTATGCTTATGGTTTATTTAATATAACTCATATTCATGAATATATGAGGTGTATCAGGAGCGAGTTATTTACATTTTGAACTAGAAACTATTAAAAAAAGCTTATGAAGTGTCTTTTTAAGAACATTTTGTATTAATTTCTGGCGCTATATTTTATATTGTTTACAACTAAACTGAAAAGGCACTTTTACGAGTGAATTTTTTCAGTTAATAAAACTATAATGTGTTGGAAAACAGCCGTTACATTACAGTAAAGCATACAATCAGACCACATAAGAGTAGTTAAAAAAATTTTTGTGTCTACTTTGGCACTTTCCATTTTTGAGGGACACGAAGTATGCTTACATAATATTTAAGAAATAGATCAATATATTCCCAGCCTACCATTTGTCAAAAAGTCTTAGAAATTAGATTTAAATCACTAAATCCGCATTCAAGTAGTTCCTCATTTTGATTCTTTAAGGTTTTAATAACAAACAGGTACGCGTTAAAATTTTGAGGTAAAAATTCCGTTTAATTTAAAAATATTCTTTGGTGTACTGATGCAGGAGTCTCTAGATTTATATTCACTGTAATGTGCCCATTTGACCATAACACGGAATAGTCACTTTTATGACTGTGGCGTACACAGACTTTAAACCCCTCCCAATTTCCTCAATGTGGGGAAAGGAACATTGTTTGAATTGCCTTGGTATCGCCGCCATATCATGCCAGCTGCCCTCTACATCCGGCCACTATAAGAACATTGCCAAGGGCCATTTCCCTCTCTTGATGCACTCATTCCTTGTCCAGCAGAATTAAGGACGCACCTTCTTGAAAATTGGAGCAAATTCGTCCTAAGATAATAATTAGAGGAAGGCGATAGAAAATAAACCATAATAATGTATGCTGATTCCGTTCATTTTATCCTCATGTGTCCAATGAATATGCATCGTATTTCGTATCAGCGAAGCAGCGGTTATTTCTTAATTTAACTTGGAGCTATAGCAACAAAGTTTTCTTTTAACTTTCCTAACTTTTTGCTCTAAATACTAACAATTGTTTTTCATCCAAGGCATATGGGAAAATATGAATATTTCAACGATAGTCCTCCAATTTAGTTAGTAATAATTTTTTACCGGCGAAAGAAGAGAAGGAGGAATTTTATTTCTTACTTAGTGAGCAATATTTATCACTTATGGCTTTATTTGCGTTTTTCATGTACCGAGCCATAATCGACTTTGTTTACCCTACTCGTAGGGAAAGTGAAATAAAATACTTCATGGAGTAATTTCTCGCTTCATTCCGCTGTATTCGTATTACTTATTTTTATTATCCAGCTTTTCCACGTTTATTTGATCTACACCTTTGGCTTACTATTTTGTTCATAAAGTAAATAAAAAACCTGTTTCCTTTTTAAAAATTAATGTATTTTGTTATGATTCTCCACTAACGCTCATAGTTGGAGACAGTGGATACATTTAAACATTGACATGAACTACTCATATCATAGTTGATATAACATAAATTAGTGTACTGCAGATTTTCTTTCGTATTGGTTCAAGATCAATACACCCATTCCTTTTTAATTATGAAGTATTGGCTTAGAAATTATAGCGCGGACATCCCAATATATAAGGTTTGAATGAAGTACTACATGCGATGTGTCATCGATACGCTTGAAGCATATACTGATCCTTTGTTCTATCTGTTGCACCCTAGGCATGTGTTGCCATTTATCCTCCTCCATCATTTACCCTTATTAAATTTTGAGCAAGAAACTATATTTTACATAAAGAATATAGCTTTTTCTCAGGAGCGTATTATCATGTTAATGCGACGTCATTATTTGACACAATAGGGAGCTTCGAAGCGAGGGTCATCCAGGTTATACTATCTCTACCAGAAGTCACTTATTTTCTTTATAGACGCAAACGTGCCCTCATGATGCGAGGCTTCGGAGCATCTTTTATATATAAGCGGTCAACTTGACTGAGTTACTTTGACATATGTACCTGGGGTAATGAAACCGCTGCATTGTTGAACCCATTCTCGCTGATGCAATCAGCGCATTCTGTTAAGATACACCGCGTTGTGATGGAGAGTTCTTTTAAAGAGAGAGAGAAGAGTCCGCAGCCTGATCGGGATTATGGGATTTCGGGAGGAGGAAGTCCGAGGGATGTTTAAGGTCACCAAGGAAGGGAGGTCGCATTGGTTCTAAAAACAGCTGCCACCTACCGACGTCCGGTCTTTTTTAGTTGTGGTCCTTTTTATCCCTATCCACAACCAAACCTCCCACCTCGCCTCGCCGTCCACTGCTCACCTCGAGAGATGAGTAAATCCTTCCGCAGCGAGAGAGGGCATAAATCATCCTTTATGCGATGCCGGCTTCTTCACGGATGACTCCTTCAGGCGCAAAAATTCCACCGTATCTTCCATTTTCCTTGCTCTTTATTCAAGAACACTGTCCTCTCTCTCGAAGTAACAAAGTTTCCTCCCCCATAGGTTTTCTTATTGAATATCCGTATAACATTTGGAACGGGGGTAATGGAGGGAAGTTTATAAAAAATATATTCTCGAGATACGTTTTCGTCGTCTGCTTCTTTTTCTCTCCTTCTTGAGGTAATGATTTTAAATTCGGACCCACTCGCCACTGACATTCACCTACAATAGCTTAATTACGAAAATACGAGTGACCGTAAAAAAAAGAAGTGAAACAACTATGAAAAGAGCCTCAAGCGATCATCAAAGTAGGAAGTTCAACGTCTGAACCACCAAATTCTTAAACAATGGGTGTCAGGAAAGAAGTTTGCCTTTCCCCCACATTATCTCTCTTTACGCAGCCTTAATAAAATCAGGTAAATGCAGACCGATGGGGATATAGGTAGATAACCCCAAATCATTCTTAAAATAAAATAGCCATTTCAGAAGAGTAGCAGATTTTTTTCATGCATCATAAATAAGGTAAATGAAGAGTCTAGTGAATTGATTCATCATTAATTTCAATTTTTACATATTGAAGTAACATTTTCAACTCTTCAGCTTAAACCAAAAAAATAATAAGTAATTCTGTAATGATAAGTAAATTTTCACATTCAATGCATTTTACTACGACACGCACATATAATGCATTTGCGGAACGAACGTAAAAGTCTACGCGCGTACAAATTTGTACACGCATTGAGAAAATGTGTACATGCCCTTGTGTTGTGCTTACTATTACGGATAATAATTACGCTTGGACTACAAAAAGACATTCACCTTGCAACAAGCAAAGTATTATTCGAGTCGTAATTACATAAGTTCCTCTTTGTCATTGGGAAAAGGATTAAAATTACCATTTCGCATGGTGGGTGGTATTAAACCTGCTAAAGTAATTGAGCAGAAAACCAAAAGAGACTAATATTAAGGTGTTAAACCACAAAATGTTTTAGCGAAAAATTCCCTTCGCCTAATGCCATATACTGTTGAAACAAGGCCCGTAAATTGATTCATCTATATAATCATTTTCATCACAACTTTATCTGATTGCTCTCAAAACTTTCATCGGCTTAAGCGATCACCTAAGACTGAGATGCTCCAAGTTAAGATCAGATGCATAAAAAACAAGAGTCTTTAGCTTTCTGACAACCTCATGCGGTGGAAATCGCTTTGTTGAAATTTTTCTTTAAGACACTTGCTAAGGCCTCTCCGGGGCCAAATAATTCATTTCCCTTTTTATTCATTGGAATTATCTTGGTCCACTTAAAACATTCACATGCAAAATACATGTTAAAGTTTCATGTGGTATGCTCGGTGAAGAGCTACTGCTTACCTAAATGCATTTCATTTCTGTAAATCTATAATAACTGGCATTGTTTGCGCTAAATACGTGAAGTGCGATGATGATATAAATTTCTATTATTCTTGAAACCCTTATTTTTAAAATGCATTTACAAAGTCGATGGGAAAAAAATTGGCACTGCGAAAAACGGAAAATTATGTTTGGAGCAGAAAAAATAATATTTATGACGAAATCGACTTGAGAATGAAGAAAACTTATTGGTTCATAATTAATTTCTGTTGCCCTTCATTCATCATTCCTAGTATTTTTTTTATAGGGCCAAACTCATAAGCCTTCACCTAAAATTCTCCACTACAAATGTTACTTATTCTAGTGTGAAAAGATGAAATTGCATAGATAAGTAATTGTTTAGTATTCTTAAGTAAAAATTTGGTATTCATCATTTTTTGCAAGTAGTAAGTAATAAAGGACTACAGCAGAAATGTTTAAACCTTTTCGCGTTGGTTACCGATTTATTATCTGTCAAGCCTCATCGCTTTCTCAGTTAATTGCCAATTTCTCCCAAATGGCCTCGCATAAACATTTAAAACTCTTACTCTTACCCAGCACTCTCGATTCACTCGTCCCAAACCCCTACTTTCTCTTTTGTTTCTCAGGCGCGCATCCCATTGTTTTCCATGGTGCCCTTCTTCAAAAGAAGCGTAATGGATCATTGGACGGAGCTGGGGAGGTTTAGGTCCAGTCTGAAAGAAGGCTTTGAAACCTCCCAACTCTTTATGGTGTCGTAAAAAATTACTCATATTCATACGCCCGTTTCCATGGTTCGTCAAATTGTGGTTGGTGATGAAATATGGAGATATGATGCAAGCATTTCGCGTTTTAAAGATCACTCCAATCTCCGTGAAATAATAACTTCGCGATAAGCCCTTAAGTCGGGCCGCGAGAACTTTTTTAATTTCATTTCTAAGGAGAAGCCGTGGTGCATGAGTTTATGTGTACTTCTGCTGCTATGCCTGTGACGCTCACCCTGCTTCCAGACTCTCATTTTCTCTTTTTCTTTCTTTTCCATTTCTTGCAGCGGATCCAGTCCAGTGAAGATAAAATCCCCTCCAGAGCTGGCGGATATGACCCTTGAAAATCGCCTTGTAACCTACGATTGGGAGAACAACTTTGACAGTTTTCAAGAGACGACCCATCGCGGGTCGTTCAAGCCACTGTGCTGGATGAAGAAGCCCAAGACGCCAATACCGGTGAGTTCGCAGAGGAGACTGTTCGATATGTAATACCATCAAAATTTGATTTTCGGGAAAGTTTTAAAAGGGCTCGGTATCTGGCACCGTAAGCTTACCTTCGGCCTGAGTTAAGGTGAATTGGTGACTAGGTTCTTCCCCTTCTCCGTCACCTAGAATCCATCTGTATTTTTTGCGTAGGCGACTTTTTTTAACTGAAATTTGACCGAGGTAAAAGCTTTTCAATTGGAAAATAGGTACTGTTTAATTACAAAATTTAATAGCAAAATTACCTTATTACACGTAATACTAGTTTTCCAAAGACAACCTATATTTTACCACGGTTTTTAAAATTTACATTTAATAGTATACGAAAATTAATAAACACTCTGAGTGTTTATATATATTTCTTTATCATGTTAAACCAAATAATAGATTTTTTACGCATTATTTTTCATCTTTAGAAAAAATATTTGCAATTGATAAAAAAATACATGGTAAAATAGATGTGTCGTTGAAAAATTAATGAAAAAAAGTGAGTGAATTGCATTTTTTGGGAATGATTAAATTATCTTTTAAACCAAGAGTTCTTTTTGACATGCCCTTTAATTCGTCTCTGTGGCGACCCCGTTCACTTTCCCTATACTAACATATCACTTTCTTTAGCGAATTCTTATATCCTGTGGTCCGAATCCAGCCTCTCAATAATTCACCTTCTAAAACTACGATTGTCTCTCATATCCACGGAGACTTCTCCTTAATATCCGCGATCTACCGTGATTACTATTTTCATTTTGTGTTCAAGAAAATTAATTAGATTTCGTTTCTCCTGAAGAAGAAGCTTTTTATACTCCCTCTCATAGACAATTATTTCGTTTCTTCAACTATCGGTAATGGTTCTGCAGGCGGGAGAGTTTATAATGCCATTCAGCATCTGTGAGTTGTCTCATATGCGTCTCACGAGAGCTAATTAAGACTTGTCTCCGACCCCTGACTTTAGCTCGAATAAAATATCGATTTTTCCCCTCAACCTCTCCTTAAGGCGGCCATTAAGATGTCCTCAAGCAATCTTCTTTTCAGTTCTCTGAGTGAGACGAAAAGAAAAGGGCAATCTCAACGAAGGCAAACTGATGCAATTGGAAAACTTAGAAAGAGTGATCCATAGAGAGCCAGGGGGATGTTCGTATATCCTTCTCTTATGATCTACGATATCTCAGTATTTGGATTTTTCCAAACAATACTTTCTCCGATGAAATATTTGATTAAGCTTATTTAGTTCTTCGGCTTAAAAAAATGTGATGGGTACATAGTGTATTAATACCGTTAAAATGACTAATATTTTCATCTTATTACAATTATTTAAGGCCATTTTGGACGTAGATTCAATAGGTCATTTTCTTAATATTTTATTTAAATATACAAGAAACAATTTTGTGACCCATGAAATACTTATGTTTCTCTTGTTTATCAGTAGCATGTGAAAATATCCAGCAAAAACGGATGTTAATAATGTGAAGGATGACTTTTGGCGCATCTTTTTCACGTCATTATCCAATAAAAATAATCTACCCCTTATGTGCATACATTATAAAAAATAAAAAGTTATATAGTCAACAGTACGAATATAAGAGGAATTATATTTATTTTGAAGTGAAATTAATGTTAAACAAAATTCTATACCCTGGAAAATTTTTCTCCCTCACATGAATATTTATTTATAAAATATGTAGAGATATTAGCAGTGGAGTATTAATCAAGGTGAAGTATAAAAAGAAATTCCACTCTAATCCTTTTATTGAAAATTCCCCAGTTAATGCCATCTAGGTTGTAACCACCAGCCTTCCCGTTGTATAATATTTTTTTAATCTCTGTAATATGTATTACGAAAAATATATATAATATGAATATGGAATGATACGTAAAAACTTTGAATCCTAACAATGATTAAAATTATACCATTTTTTACTTTCCTTAATCCATTTCCCCGAATCTTGCAGATTAAATAAATTCAATTGCCAATGCTTATTTATTGAAGAAATGTTAATTGTTTCGACTTCATACCTAAGGTATGTGCCCATAATAATGTGAACAGCACAGGGATTAAAAAACGGATATTTTTTTATAAAACTACAGAAAAAAATTATATTATATTTCAGCGTCCAGACTACAGATTCATAAGTATATATTAAAATTGTTGCCTCGATAAATTCTTAGAGTATCTCATATTTTTTTAAATATTGCTGTAGAAAACAATCACTAAGATTAAATTGAACATTGATAATCGTCAATACTATGGGCGTTATAGGTAATAGAAAATCCTTCTGTCTGTTTAGGTTAGCCTCGGCGAAAAATTTTAATTTAAAAAAATCAAATTCATTAATAGCAATCGAGATAGCATTATGACAAACATTCTTCTCACGGTATCACGGCCAGGAAAGGGAATATGTGCCTTGGGCGAATCTGGAAAGTAAAATATTCAATTTTTTATCCTCCGTTACGGAAATTAGTTTTGTGGATTTGACCTTTCTTCTTGGGACACCATATCATTGCCATTGCTCAACCGCCGCGGCTACAAAGGGCCCCGTTCCCTATCGAATGTAGGAGCATCGCGCTGCATCTTATATTTAAGAGATTCCACTACTGTGGTACGTTGAAAGTAGGTACGCACGACTTTTATTAATATTTAACGGATGAAGTGTTCTGCTGTAATTTAGCCATTGGGCCCGTAGAGATACAAACGGAGCGACTCAAAAATCTCCTCCTAATCTGCCTACAGGTATAAAGGGTTTCCCCGGCTCCATTATTGTGGCGAATCATCGTGTAAAATGGAAGAGTACGAAGAATAATTCGCCCAGGGCACACACTCCTTTCTCCTCCCGTGCCTTTTGGGGCTGACCCTGGGAATGGAGTAGGTAGGGAATGACGGATGAGGGTTTAGGGAGAGACGGGTGGGGGGCCTGGCTCCGGAGAGAGCACGAGAGCAGGTGGGTAGAGGAGGGGGGAGGAAGGGAGGGG
>WURS02237168.1:0-19680 GCA_011762765.2 Rhinocypha anisoptera | reverse complement strand
AAGGTTAAATGTAAGAGAGGAACATGAGGTCCTAATTTCGCCTGATCAATAAAGACAACATTATTATTATTATTAAACTCGCTATAGCGGACTTCTACTGTGGTTCAAATTTAAACTACGGACAGCCAAAGGATTTCAGTCTTTACTGAAAGCATGATTGAAATTGTATCAACAAGCTTACAAAATTAAAATGAAAGTGATGTAGCCTGATGATGACGATAGAGCACAGAGGAGTAAGGTTGTAATATAGTAAAGTTTCACCAACACCTTATGTCATGGCTACTTTTCTATCTTCATAATTTCCCTACATATTTTGAAAAATTCAATTTGAAACATTATATAAAAGTCACAGTTTCAGGTATAATATTATGAAGTCTATTCATTATGAAATGATGAAATACTAGGTTATTCCACAGGAGCTTTTTATTATTCATTCGTGACCCTTTCATTTCACCAACAAAACATCACCTGAAAGCACACTTGGTTTTAAAATCCGGGAATAAAAAAAACTCCTGTGGAATAACCTATTGTGATTTCATTTCATATCGATATACAATATCATTGGGTAGAATTCATTCTACATAAGGGACACAAAAAAAGAATTAATTAATGTATTAAAGCACTCATCCATGCATAAAGCACTAGTGAAAGATAAATGATGTTTAAATCATGCAAATGTGCTTAGTGCTGTTGATTTCTTTACTAGTCACAATGGTGTGTGTTCAAGGCCCTTCCAAAATTAAAGTTTTCGAGAAGTTAGTGTTGAGATGGATATGAAATCATGAATATGAAATATAATATGAAATCATTGGAACAAAATACAACGAAGGAAGTGTTAAACATGGTAGGTGAGTAGCAGAATTTGGAAGAGTAACAAAAATTTTCATTGAAAGGATACTGAGAGGTAATTCAATTTTTAAGGAGATGAAAGAAGGTTGAATACGTGGTTAGAAAAGCAGAGGAATGAAAAAGAATAGGCATTCATTTTGCATAAAGGGATCTAGAAAAAGTACATTATGTGCTGATTTGATTGTTCTAAATATTATTACTTTACAATTAATGTGTAACCTTAATTGGGATATTCAATTCTTCAAAAGAACCAGATTATTTGGATTCAAAATTATTTAAATCCGATTTTGGGCACAGAAATGTGACTTCTGTGAATGATTGACTCACCTCACCAGTTTAAAGATGGTAAGACACAGGCCACTACATGATTGATTCCATATAGTTCCATTCTGGAGATTCACATTTCTCTGTGTCAGTGTCATAATCCAAACAAATGGTTATAACCTGTAAGGCAAGAAATGACATGATAGTTTCATAATATGTAATTGCATATACAGAGCCTGAAATAATTGATGGAACCAAATTACAGACTACTGGACTCACACTGACAGTCAGCTCACAATAATTCTCAGGAATAGGAGCTCAAAAATAGACCAAAACAATGTATTAACACGATACTTAACACGATTAATTTTAAGCCATTTCATGATGAAATCCTCAATATATGTTTGATTAATTAATGTCAGTGCACAAATCATAATTTACCACAGGTTTGAATTACCTATTTGAACATTAATACAGAAATATTAAAGTATAATTATCAGAAAATATTTTTTAAAAATAAATGTATTTTTGTGATAAACAAGAAAATTCCAAGAAATAGTTAAACTTCAACAAGTTTTATTAGAATGATTATCATTTTCTATAAAACATAATGACTTAGACAAAAATAATACTATAATATAAATAGTTTTGAATATTAAGAACATTCTTTATGCATAATTTGTGAAGTTTAATAATCAAACCATAGTATTCTTGACAGGAAAAAAAGCTTATCTGGAAATGTAAAATTTTTAAAATGTAATTTTCTCCTAGAATTTAATATAATGAATTTGTAATGAGAAATTGACTTGCTTCATGGTTTTAGACTTTTGAAAAAAAGGGTACAGAAAACTCTTAATTAAGAAGGAATATTTCAACAGTAGCAAAACTATAAAACCAAACATGAATTATTTTTACTTAAAAAACTTACGGCAAAGCAATAGTAATTTTGGTTAATGTTTAAATATAGTTGCAATTACAACTTAATACTCCAAAAGTTTATATATCTGAGATTTAGTTTATGAAAAATTGCATAATAGTAAATTATATCTTTATTTACTACAACAAATAAAGTACTAGGGTAGGCCAAGGTGTCATGGTAGCCTAGCATGGATAATCAGCAATTAATAAACTATACAGGTTTAGACTATGCAGGAATAGTGCCTTTTAAAATCCAAACAGATTGACTTCACCATTCCACAATAATGGAAAACTACTGATGCTTTTGAGAATGGAAATTACGTGAGAATTACATTATTTTTGGATGGGTTTTTATTTCCATAGATGTTATTGTACCTGGTAAGCTCATTACTCAGTCATCATAAGAATCTTCTGGGTTGATTATTAAGATGGTATTGGCAGAAGAAATATTTTATCTAAACAAAATTACAATACAGTTGTGAAGAACCTATTGCACTTGCATTGCTAAATAGTTACAATGTTTTCTTGATAATATTTAAAATAGTATTTATGATAGGGAAAATACAGAGCTATAACAGTAGGAACTGGATTATTAGCATGTATAACTCATAGTATCTGACAGTAATCAGTAGAGTGGAAGTTTATACTATGTATTTGAAGTTTTTTCAATTGTACTCTGGTTGACAGGGACCATCTCACTTATGATGGATCGTTGTTTTGAGTGAAGAGTTATCACTTTCAAAAGCATTAAACAGAAATAACAGCCATTATAAAGAAGAGTATAAACTGTTCAAATAAAGGAATTAAGATTATCTTTCCTGGGACAAAATAAATTTAATGTTTAATGCATACAATTACAGTAATATATATATATGTATAGACGAAAGTTCCTATTCTTTTTTTAATTCAAAATGTGATCAAATCTCAATGAATAAATATAGCCATATCTTCAATTTTATGAAAGAAGAATAAACAGTAAAGATTTATTAGACCATGAGCTACTAAATCTCATGGGGGTAATACCAATATCATATATCACAAGTCGCAACTTATATAAGAGGTCATTTTTGTAATGATAATGTTGTTGGCATAGTGCAAGCCCATTAATCCTGTGTAAACTCTAACACCTCTGTATAACTTGTAGGTCTTTGGCCATCCCGAGGACAAAATATCTCCATCCTGTCAATTGTATATTGTTCAACATACCATAAAGGCTTTATATAGATTTGTTGAAATCAAATACGCTTTAATTGCACATGTAATAGTAGTTCTACAGTCTATGTGTCACCTTTCCTCTGGTTTAAATTTGTCCCTTTGCATGTACAATACTAGGTAGAATTTTTATGTTTGTAACTCATTTTTGGTTTAAGTTCTTTTAAAGAAATGACCTATCATTCTCACAGGATTTCATCGGCCGTTCAATCACTAGCGGTTTTGTTGGTGTTTCCCAACTGTTAATGGAAGTTCGTCTTTTCTCTAAATGATTCATAAAGTCATAACTTTCAAGATGATACTTATCTCGTAACAACCGCTGGAGCTCAACCATTATTGTCGAATGACTAATTTCAAATTCAAAGAAAATTTTAAAATTACTTTAATCTAGTTTTTGCTGCAAATAACAGGACCTTTCATCCAGATTACAGTTTATACTTACATTGGATAAAATAGATAATATCAAGCTGATATGACATAGATATTTATTTTTTCCCTCAATACTCGGAATATTCTTGCGAAATTATGAATTTACTGACGTTAGGCATCAATGCTGTTGAAATTTTCTGCGCGCTTCACTGTATTCATAATCAAAGAGACAAAATGATGACGTTTAACTGGACCAATAACAGACCTTTTCCTCAGCGACCAATAGGAATCCCTGTTACTTATTGTGACTGTGTTTTAAAGACCCGATGATCGTGAAGCGCATTATTCGCTGTTCTGCGTCGCCAGGGTGTGATCGAGCAGTGAAACCAAGTGAACGTTCGTGCACAACAAAGTCAATTTTTGAAATTTTTCATTTACATCACCTAGAAAGAGTACTGCAAAATGGCTGTATCTGATTGCCGACAGAACTTCCATGAAGCGGTGGAAGCTGCCTTGAATAAGCAGATAAACATGGAGCTGTATGCTAGCCACATATACCTCACAATTGTAAGTATTACCGGACGTTTAATTTTCCTCATTATGTGAAAATAGCACCCCTGACCGTGTTTCGCTTGATTTTTGTCAGGCCAACTACTTCGATCAAGATGATGTTGCATTGAAGGGTTTCCATAAGTATTTTGCAAAACAGTCCGATGAAGAGCGTGAACATGGTCGAAAGATGATGCATTACCAGAATCGTCGTGGTGGTCGCGTGGTAATCAGCAGCATTGAAAAACCTCCAGCACCTGGCAATTGGAATTCACCACTGGCATCGATGAAATATGCACTTAAATTGGAAAAGGAGGTTAACCAGGTGTGTACAATTGTTATATAATTCCCTATTTTGTTGTAATTGTCTCCCTCGAAATTTAATCTTTTGTTTCCGTTCACCGAAACGAATTGATATGCGACGCAATTCGCGGACCGTTGGGATACTGTTTCCAGTGTTTCACGTTTCCTGTGTGTTTGGTTAAGAGTTACGTCCCGTTACCTACATGGTAAACGAATCTGGGGAGAACATGAATTCTGAGAAGCTATTTTGGTATTTTCAGTAACTGTGTGTGTTGGGTGAATGTTCAGGTGGTGTAGATCTTGCCAATTATAATTTTATCACGGGATTTTGAGTGCGTGCTTCAATTTACGTCTTAGGTATGGATTTTAATCTGATTTACATATGTTATTATATATACTTGACATTCGGAGCTTGTTGCAGTATGTGAATTTTGGTGCATTCTTAGCTAAGGGCGTACTGGTGGTGGTATCGGCTTAGCATTTTAACAAATGTTTTGTCCAAACTTCCCACAATGGATGGTGTCCTTCAAGTTTACCTCATGCGTTTTTCATGTCGACGTGGATGGCCGGAGAGGTGGACGTGGGTCACAATTTTTTACTGCAAAATACTATCCGGAAAGTGGAAATGTTTAGCTCTTGATAGCCGTTATCTTCACTTAAACTTATTTACCAATGAATCGTAACTTTTACTCGCTCATATATCCCAACCGTGATTTGTATACACCATTCGATTTTCTTTTCTGCTTTTTTTTTCAAATAACCAGCAACTAAAACTTTTGGTGCGCAATTTTTGCTGACTCATCTACTCTGGTTATACTAAATTCATGTTTTTAATCCATAAACAGTCTCTCTTGGAATTGCACCAGTTGGCTTCCCATCATAATGATGCGCAGTTCTGCGATTTTCTGGAATCTGAGTTCCTCATCGAACAAGTGGAGTCTATTAAGGAGTTGAGCGACTACATCACTAACATCAAGAGGGTTGGAGAAGGCCTTGGCATCTACATGTTTGATCGCGAGCTTCAATCTTAAAATGGCTCCCGCCGTGCATGTTTGGTGTAAATTCACGCATGTGAATATTAAAGCGGTGTATGGGCAGTTCCCGCACATTCCTTAATATTATTTCTCAACATGTACTTTGTTGTCCGTATTGGACCCTGTGTTGAATAAATTTTTGTCACTTTGTTTCAAATTTTTCATTTGTGTGTTATTGACTTTTTTCTGGTTTTAATACATGCAGGCTGGAAATTGATACAAGTCATCTCGAGAACGATATCAAATTCGCCCGACCGATGTCGAGCTTGGTGCCAGGAATAATTTAGGCTGCGGGTCAGGAGAAAGCTGGAGTTTCACGATTTCTGGGTCTCCTAAATTTGGGTCAAGCTCAGAGTATGTTTTAAAATTCGATATAGAGCATTCGAGGAGGGAATATTTTGGCTGTGTGAGGGACAGCTAGTGGTGCACTAACGAATACTGAAAGAGGAAGCTATAGTCAACTTGGCAATAATTCAAGGTCGTGTACTTGGTGCCTTAGTGACAACGATTGACCATGAAGATCTAGTGAAGGCTTTTGCAAATAGCACCTCGTAGATTTAAGTTGTGGAAGGCTGCTTCCTAACAAAATCCGTTGGCTGCGTTAAGTAGTAATGTCCATGAGTCAACCTAATGTGTGTCTTTAACTCTGCTACTAGCTTGTCAATTGAAACAAAACGTTAAGAGTTGTAGTTAATGGTTCTCAGCATGCACACGTGCAAAGTGGTTTAAACATTTAATGCAGTAGTAATTGGTGATACAAACTTAAGTATTCCTTCTAATATTACCATTTGAAAGGTGAGAGTTTGAAAAGAATGGTTATAGGGTATGAGTTTTTCAATAAAAGATTGATCAGGAAAATATCAAATTAATGGTGATGCAAGATATTTTTCCAATAATTTTTTATCAGAGATACGTGCAAATATCTCAGATACAAGAGGTTCATTGTGAAGGACCTTAGAACTTCCTCTGAAATTTGACATGGCACTCAATGGGGTTCAATTTGGCTGTTTATTAATTGATAGTACAAGCTATTCAGATTGCACTCATACTATAAGGGAATGGAAGTTAAAATGATTATTAATATTAACTGATAGGAAGTATTGGAAATGAAGCGGTCACTGATTTGTGGAACAAAAGACAAGAAAATCATAGAGTTGACAGTGAAAGTACTCTTGCATGTTTTTGATGAATAATTGATATAAAACTTGAAAATCTATGACAAATGCATGAATGAGTGGCGATGAAGAGTCATTTGCAGTTGCCCAACGATCATAAGCAGGTGATAACAACGACATTGAATTGGAAATCACTTTAGAGAATATAAAAATTGATTCATCTTGCTCTGTGCTTTTAGATTGTGGAGTATGATTAACCACTTGAATAATGACATGTTATCAAGCCTTTCCAACACTATAATGTAAAGGTGACAGAATTATGTCAAGTTAAATATTTTTTTTACATAAAAAAAGTTACAAATGGAAAGCGATTTAGGGAATGAGACAACTGAGCAAGTGGAAAAATTCTGCTGCATAGGAAGCAAAATTGCCAATGATGATGATGGAAGAAGCAAATAGAAAATAATACGCAGAATAGCACAGGTAAAGACAGCACTCTTTCAGAAGTAATTAATAAATTATATTAGCCTGGAAATAAGAAAGAGGTCCATTAGGATATACGAGAGGCATATTTTATATGGAGGTGAGATATAGACAATATCACCTGTGGATAAGAGAATATTAGAAACAATGGAAATTGGTCATTCAGAAGACTTAATAGTTAAATGAATAGGCCAAGTGAGTTACGAGGAAGTTCTTCAAAGAGCTATGGAATACACTTATTAGAAGAAGAGGGAAGCTAATAGGATACATATTGAGCATGAAAGTCTATTAAATACCACATAGGAGTGAAGAGGCTTAGATATAGACCAAGGACAACATATGAGAAACAGATATAGAGAATATTACATGTATGAAGGGGCTGGCAGGTGATAGGGTAGCTTGGAGAATTGGCTAGATAATCAAAACTTTGAACTGCAAATGTACAATGGTGATCAGTAAATGAGGCTGAGCATTGTTCAACAAGTTGAGCCTCCTTTATTTGACAACCAATAGGGAAAAACCAATGAATTGCCCCAAAGAGAAAAGGAGACTTAGTATTACGGTACACTCAACATAAGATGGAGAGTAATATTTTAGATATTGAGAGACATGACAGTTAGTGAAAACTTGATTGAAAAGTGTGAAGAACCATAGAGGTGAGCCAAGGGTTCTGTTTGAGAAAAATTATTGGAGAATGGTAGTTAGAAACTACAGTATGGAGAGGTTGAAAGCTGTCATTTGGTTTCTTGGAGAGCTGCTTCAAGCATTCTTCAGATTGATAACCTGTAATGGTGATGAAGGGGACTTTCAATTGGAAAAAGACCAAGTTATAGATATGCTTGAAACAATTCCAGTGCAGGATGAATAGGCGGTTCTAGACAATCAACCCTCTAATAGTGACATTGGTTTCACAACCCACTGAGCCCTATGAAGTTATTTTTAACCCCCTTCTCTTTCCAACATGGCCTTCAAGCCTTTATTCCCATCTCAAATTTTCATGGACGAATCGCAAATGTTTTGTTGTGCAGAAATATTTTTTTCCATTTATTTGTTCCAATTATGTTGTTTCCATATATCATTTTCCAAAGACACTCAATCATTTTGTTTTATGAGCCAAGGAAACTTGTTAAAAACTTACTTGCCTTCACCTATCAAACCAACCTTTGGGTTAAATATTCTTTTTAAAGGCAGGAAAGGATTTGATTTATTGCTAATTTGGCAGTGTACATAGACAGTCATTTTGGCATTAATATAATGAAAGTCAACAAAAATCCATTAAAGTTGATGTGAATAAGGCCAAATTTTCCAAATTAAAAGAAAATATGATCCTTAAATACATCACCTTTTAGTGATCATCTAATTCTAAAGTTTAGGGCTAAGAAATGTATTATTCTTACTCTAACTAGACATTTCATTTTCCACCTGCCCATAAGTGTTCTGGGAATGGGAAACCTGGGATATCTGTAATATGAATTTTGGAACATCCATCTTTATACCAAGGTAGCTCTACATTACTGGTCAGTGATTTTCTTCAAATGAAGAGGTAAGGAGGTAGTAGCAGGTAGGTGTTTTACAGTCTTTTAGTAAAATTACTGCAAAGATAGGCTCTCTAGTATTGTTTGAAAGGTGTATTTGATTTAAGTGAGATGTTGAACATACTACATAGCAGTCCTAGTCAGGAAACATGAAGACCTAGAGCCTTGAACACAATGGAACAAGTACTAAATGAGTAAAACATGAAAAATAATAGGAAGAAAACTAAAATATGTACTGGTATTCAGAATAGAGAGAAACAGTACAAACATCAAGTTACAAGGAGAGTAATTAGAAAAATGTGGAATCCTTCACCTACCTGTGAAGCAGGATGACATGGGATAGAAGTACTATATATATCAAGTGTAGACTAGCTCAAGTCTAGAAGGCATTCTTGGTGAAGAGGCAACTACTATGTTCAAGCAAGATATCACTTCAAACAAGGAAGCAATATGCGAAAATGTTCATATGGAGCATAGTGCTATGGATCGGAGACCATTGGAAAAAATCCGACCAGGGAAGAATAGAAACCTTTAAAACATGGTGCTGGAGGAGGATCAAGTGGACGGACAGAGTTGGGGGTGTAATTGTACAGAAGAGAGGAGGAATATAAGTCAATTTGGAGTACAATAAGAAAAAGAAGAATTAGGTGGATAGGACACACACTGAGGCATAATGAATGAATTAAGAAAATATAACCTATCTTCATGTCAACCAATCTTCGAATTGAAGTACTAATGAATGAATGAGTGAGATGTTGAAAAATAAAAAGATTGGAATTATGAAATTCATTTATGATTGTTAATCCAAGGATGTTTTACACCTTGCATGGAAGGGGATTTCAATATTACGATTTACATATTCCACAAATCCACTAGGACTGACAATGTCACCAATTCATACATCCATTTTATCATCCAACCAAGAAGTCGGAATTTCACACCATGTTCCACAGAGCATTAAACTGTCACTTAAAGAATTTCTGTGTAAATTGAACTCCTTTATAAAGATAGCAATACTCAATGAGCACAAAGAGAGACCAGTTTCCTACTGTCCAGAAAACAATAAACTCACAAATTTAGACTGTTCAAACTAGAAAAACTGTTGGTGCCATGTAGTAGGGAAAGTTTCCTTTGCCATTCATGAACTAACCTGCGAAACTTATTTAATTACTCAGTACATCATTATTGTGCAGCAGTTAGATATTGGACGTTTTTAATACCATCAGTGTTCTACAATATGGTTTGTTAAACTTTTGGGGGTTGTATCTTATTTTAACATTGCTCTTACTTTATAGTTTTTGTTTCAAAAAGACAAATGGTTGTAAACATACCTTTCAATGTCATAATTATTTTATCAAGTAGTATTATCACTTGAAAAGAAACAGACTTGAAATATGAACTGAATTTTTTGTCTGGATTATTCTGACTCTGCTACTGAGCTGGTATCAGATCAATTGTATCTTTATTAATTTATAATGCCAATGGTTATGATTAGCAACTTTTGACAGATCTACAATCTATCATGGGTATCATAGCTGTCTGCCTGGTAACTTATTTCATCATGATTTTCACTGATCACTTTATCTCTTTGAATAAGTGCTCTATGCTTCTCTCTTCCAATATGATCGGGGTGCAATTCATTTGCCATAAAAATGTGGTACTTAAAAGAAAAATAAAGATTATTTACATAGTCCAGATGCGAAGGAATCTCTGGGTACATAGAAGGTATTTCTTGAAAAAGAAATCACAGTTCATTCTGCTCCTCCTCAAACAAAGCCACTAAGATGATTCCATTCCAAAATTGATGAGGGGAAACAGAAAAATGGATTCACGTGGACATCAAGAAAATAATTTCATTGTCACCTGTGTGAGAGAAAGCAGGAACCCCTCACCAATGACAACCTTTTCCCATCCATTCCCCTCCTAGAATTCCTGCATTTGCACTCAAGTGGTAGCCAAACCTTCACCTCTCACAGACCTTTTGCTCTCCTCACCTCATTTCAGAATTACTCCCTCATAGACACCACACAGACTTGATTATATGTATATATCGCATGAATCCTTCCAAACTTTTACATCCCATGATGATATTAGTGTAGCAAAACATGTTGCAATATTACATTGTTTGGATAGTGGAATGCTAAGATTTACTTTTTAGTGTTCTGTCAGAATAGATACGTATCCTACCCACCGACCCACCAATCCTATCCACCCTCCTTCACCCTCCTCCGTCTTTCCACCCCCCCACGCGATGTATATATATGTCTGACTTTCTGTACTCTGTTACCTGACAATGTCACCAAGTGAACGAAACCGGTCGTAATAAAGTGTTATTTGTGGAATTGCAAAGTTTCGTTTCAAATAATGTGTGGTTGTGCTTGTCCCCACTCTAAATTCAACAGGCTTTGAAAGTGATGATTATATTTTGTTCTTAAGGTGAAAAACCTATTTTCTGCCGTGAAAAAATATTCAATACATAAAATAAGGTGGCTGCTGAACAACCACCACTAATCGCTTTCCTAAATATTTTACAGTAAATCATTTATTAGTCCTTAAGTTGAGAATAACTGCATCAAAACATGAAATATATATGCTCAGCAAACAAAAATTCCTGACACACCCCACAGTAATTTGCCAAACAAAAATGAAAAGCTGTGACAGACAAGTGTGCAGTCATTTATTTCATCTTTTCCTTATAAAGGACACAGTAACCAACATACTCAAAAACCATAACAAACTCCAATGATGACCACACGCATCTCAATCTTCCAAAATAACACCTACATCTTAGGAACCGGCTTTAAGCCCAAAATGTCAAACACTTTGGCCATGATGATTGCAGTGGCTTCACAGAGGAGGATCCGGCCTGTGTTAACTTTCTTTATCTCACCTGCAAGGAACAAAATATTACAGTCAGGGTTTCAAACAACAAATGGAAATAACAAAAATATTAAATTAAAATATTCTGGTTCTTTTCTATATTCTGCTCAAATTATTGTCTTTATTACCAATATTCCATCAGATGCGGCCCAAAGGTAATCCAAACTTGTCCAAATCAAAATATAAATGGTATGCAAAGAAAGGTGGCCAATGCTAGTTTTTCCTGGGAATCATGCTCTAAAAGTATTGCCCAAAGTAGCATTTTTATCACATGTGACAATGGATGTGCATCATATTTCTACTGCAAATGACTGTATTCAGTGTGATGCAAGCCTCTCAAGAATTACATTATAAATCATTTAAATGCCACCAAATCTGTTATTGGTTAATACTTCTTGAGTCCAAACCAAATGTTACATCAATAGTTATTTGAAAGTTAAAATTAACTACTACTGTCTTTTTGAACCAGAGTATTTATAAAGTCTTCCCTTATGAAAATGCTGTACCAATACTTTATGGTGGAGTGATATTAGGTACCCCTGAAGAATTAGGTTTTGTGTAGGGGTTTCCACCAATTTTTTTTACAGGCGGTCAATATGTATACAATAGACAATAGCTGGGGCAGTTAAAAAAAAAGGATGTGTGTTCTTTAATCACTGTTCAGTTCAAATTCAGTGAAATTCAAAAACGAATAAGTAGAATTATTAGGAAAACTCCATTTGATGCAACATTATCTTCTCTTTAAAAAAGGTTATATATTCTACCTCTTCCTTACATAAACATGTATTTGGTCACTTGCTGTGCCAAAAATAACATGTCACAGTATTCCAGCAACTATAATTACTAGGGGTGGGTTCTCACTTACCCCCCCTCTCCGAATCCATAAAATCTTCAAGATTCAAGGATTAAACTTGGATTAGATGAAGTACCACTGTATTTATTACAGAAATATCTGAAAGATCCCATGTTTATTCTGCCAGTCTTTTTTTCTCAATAAAATAAAAAGCTGGAATGAATTTGTAATTGAGTTACTCTCATGCAAAAAGTAATTTGACTTATCTAGTTATGCATTAATGAATTAATGGAACCCCTTTAATAACAAGGAGCAAAACTGAATTCCACCATTTCATAACATGTGAAGATTGTTCTATGAATTGCAATAGTGATGAATGTAGTTTTGTAAGACTCATGTTGCGACTTAATAACGGTAGAATCTCAATCAACCAGCAAAATCGGGGCAAAGGTCAGTCGGGAAATCTGGGGGAAAATTGCACTGACCATTTATGAGGAAATTCCACCAAGGGCAGTCATTTACTTATTATTATTTCAGGAGTATGACTTTCTTATCCACTTTTTAATATTGTTACTCCAACATAAAGGTTATTTTATGCCATTTTCATTATAAAAATAGTAATTATTGCCATAATTATCCCATTGCTCCATAAGTCTGGTGAACGTTCATCATTTGGATTTGATAGAACATTTGAACCCATATTCGGATTTCAGGAAAAAGTGGATTTGACCAATCCTTAATACCTAATTACCATTTTTACAATTACAGGATGTGTACTCTGCTCTGTGAAACAAAGGTCTACAAACAACACAGGGTACATACAACACTCTACAAACAGCTTTTGGGCCAAACCACATGGGATTAACTCATTCACATCTGTGAGTGTACTGGTGTGCTGACTAGAGCTAACCACAAACACCACAAGCATACTGGTATGCGCAATGCATATTGCTGCTCATAGGTTCATCCCGCTGCTATCTTACTTTTTAAACTTTTCCATCAGTTACATATGTCTGTATGTAGCTCTCATCTGGTGGATTTACAGAAAAGTTTTTCTACACATCACACTCAATAGTTCAAGAGGTGATGATAAAATCTTTCCAAAGCCTTTAGGGCTACAATTTTATCAACTCAAGAGTTAATATGAAACGAATGAAAGCGTTTTGGGAAACAATATGAAAATGCTTGGATTTATTTCCTGAATTTGATAATTATAGCATATTTAAGAGTGGGTATCTCCTAACAACATTTTTTTAAATTGTCCAACTTGGATAACAAATAGTTCATTAAAAGTCTTATTTTTACAGAGGAAAGGATGTGAATGGATTAATACCATTCACTAAAATCAATAAAGACCTAATATTTTTTGGTAGCATGTCAACTTTTAAAAGTAAACTACATAACATCCTACTGGTTAAATTATATTATTCTATTAACGGTTTGAAAAAAATGATTCTATCAAGGAGTAACACCATGTAATCCCTGTTATTTGATGTGTATCTGATGTGTCTAATATCTGATTATTCTCCACACAAATCAACTAATCAAATCTTGTCTTGGCCCAGAAAATGTCCTATTCTCTATTGTTTTACCGATAGCTCTTAAGAATACACACCCTCTGTACTTCCCTTCCTTTAGTACTTAAATATTGGCGCTTTTTGGCTGAGAATGACACATTCCCACAACTGACCTGAGGCATCCTTTTCAATGCAATAGCATGCATCATAGAATTCAGTGAAGGTGGTGGCAATCTCATAGAGGTAATCACACAGCTGGTGTAGGCCAAGGTCCTTGGTCACCCGGATGAGAACATCAGGGAATCGCAGCAACACCTTCCCCAGCTTCCACTCTTTCTCGTGGTCCAGAGACAAAGGTGTTTCCTTGGCAGCCTCCTGCAGGTCACTGGGGGAAAGCCCAGCTGTCCTTGCAATTGAGCGGATCCTTGTGTAAGCATACAGCAAGTAAACTGCTGTGTTGCCTTTGTCTTGCAGCATCTGCACATAAATGATGGGAAAAATGAATACAATTACTGCCTACTGAATACTAAACTGCCTAGTTGAGGCCATTGTGACAAAACTTGGGGTAAATACCATGAGGCTTGCAGGTTGTAACATGCTGTGGATATACTTAGTATATTTAGGATGTGTGTGAATTATGGCTGTTGGATGTGGCCCAAGAGAAATGAAAGTGCTCTTTTCTGAAATTTTTAAACCTTTTATTGCATTTGCTGTACTATCTGCTGCATGTCTTTTAAATATTTTTTCCTAAATAATACAGTACAGAAAATAACCTAAATAAATTGCTTTTCTCAGTCTGTTTTTAGTGTAAATAAAAAAATTAATAATACAGGAGACTGGTATTGTCACGGTTAAAAATTAAACTATTAAATAAAACATATTTATCACCAGATGAAATTATTTTTTATTATTTGGAGCTGAAATTCTACTGGCATGTACACCCTTTATTTTGTAAACTTTCTGGCAAACCTATTTTATATTTTTGCATAACCTGTAAGGTGGATTGCCTAAAGTCTTTATTCAACATTTTTCTTTATTTTGCTTTATAGTTGAGAAAGCCTTTTAATGCCCTGGGTGATATATCAGCTGTAGCATAATTTTTTAGACATAAAGCTTTGAGGCAATCATTCATGTAATAAAAAAATTGAATATCTAAAGAATGGACTTCACAGTACATTTTTTCTAAGTTTAAGAATCTAGTGAAATCCCCGTGGAACTTCTCACCAGGTACAGTTAGAACTTTGTGGCACTTTAGCTACCAAGTTATCTATAAGTTCAGAGCGCTGAAGTGTATAGGGATTTCTTTACTTGGACTTTAAAACTCTGCTAGGAATAAGGTATTTCCTAATCACTGAATAACAAGTACTAGTACCAAGACAAGAAAAATCCAAAGCACTAATAAAAAATTAGTACATTGCTCTTCACTCTTGTTCCCAACATACTCACTACAAAATTCACCAATAACATTGATGGTTAAATTGAGCTGATGAGTGAAACATAGAAAAGACATGCTCAGTCCTCACTCTTATTACAGTGACATTGTAGTTTTTTGGATAGGGAAAAAGAGGTCTCTAATGACCTTATATCCCACAGATTGGAATCAACAGTGTATGAAAAATTATTTATTATTCTGCCAAAGAGGCTGCAGTTTTTAAGGAAAAAAATAAAAGTGATCAGACTGTAAGAAAACATTATTGAGAGCACTAAAAACTCAATCAGGTGAGTAAATGAGTAAACTCTAATGAGTAAATGACATTTATTGCTTTCTCTAGCAATAATTCTATTAATGATTGAGTCATCCATCATTTATAATACTGAAAGCAAAAAAAATAATATATAAAAAGCATTCCACATCTATATACTACGTACACTCCAAAATTTGTCTTTTGTATTAATTTATTTCCTGTATGTTCCACAAAATTCTGAAACCACCACCTATACTTTTACTTTATGATTAAATGAGACACAACTTTGAAAATTCCACATAAAATGAGGAATTTTCAAAGTTGTGTCTCATTTAATCATGAAGCAGTTCCACGAAGTCACGCCGGAAACTATTTCCTATATACTTTTACTGTTAAAAAATATTATAAATATGTACCAGTAGAGAACTCACCTTGTCAAATGAGAAAACATAATCATGATTCCGGTTGTGTGACAAATCAGCATATTTGATGCAGCCATATGCCACAGACTCCCTTGCGGCTTTGAGTTCCTCAGGGGTCAGCACCTTGTCCCTCTCCTTTTCCATCAGTTTGTCCATGGCACGCTTCACTCCTGGAGAATAGCATGATAAAATAGTATTCATGACACTAAAGGTGACGCATTAGGAGCATCCAAAAAGTAACACACCATGGCTTGTACCTATGACCAAAGCAAAGCTTTATGGATGAAATTTCAATGAGTTCTACTGTGAACCTTATTCTGAGAAAAATGGTAAGCTTCATTGCCAGGTTGCAGTAAGACTGCAAGTGTTAAAAATGGTAGATGTCATTGATGTACTAAACAAACAGCTTCTACAAATTTCTCCTTTCCATGGCAGATGGTGATATGAATATCCTTAAGTGGATGGGTAATGTGTCCAAGATGGCTGCTGTTGACCTAAGCATGGTTAGTCAACAAAGTGACGAAAAAGTGCTGTGGTGTTGTGTGACCAGGGCCAAGAATGGTACTGAGAGGAAATGTTAGAAATGAGCCAAAGAAACAGAAGGAGAGTCTTTGACCAATAGTCGGTACACCTGACAGTTGTAGAAGTTTGATGCCTGATGTGCATAATTGTATGTTCCATACTATCATAGAAATATATTGTGGTGTATTACTTTTTGAACACACATTACTGGACTATCGTAATTGTGAACTGACCTGTGTATTCACGAAAATACCGTGTAAGAGCTGTTCCACTCATAAATCATGAAATACAATGAATGAAAACCTGAAGATACATACCATATAAAGCCTAATATGTAGTGTGCTAATGACTTATTAACTGGCCATTTCAAGAAAATTGCCAAGATTCACACCTGAAACTGGTGTTTAAGTACAATTAAAGACTGGTACAGAGTTTATGAATTCATATAAGTGAATTTATAACAATGATTAGAAGAATTTGAGGCACAAAATTTTACGCACAATTTTATTCTTTCTAAAAAAATTGGAGTTTATTCTACATGGCAAGCAACAGGCAATTTGTACAAGTAAATTACGACTAATTGTAAAGATGTCTACTTATCTCATTTTTGGAATTATGTAGCAGTGCTAGAATAACAATATTTCCATTAGAGTGAAAGAATGTTACTGGTATTAATGAGTTAAAATATGTGATTACACAAAGTACTGGTTCCTGAGGTATGGGCTTCACAACAAAAGGACTGAGAGGAAACAATGATAGGCATGTAGGCTTGCCTCAGTCAATATGGCAGATTAATTTTTTTTCAGTAAATATTAACCAATATCTCTGGATGAATGGTGTTATTAATATGAGTCTACCAATCAGGGGTACAGATTTGATGGATACTAAAAATTTCTATATTCTAAATTAAGCTAACACAAAAATACATCAAAATATTTTTCTGAAGTAGGGGTCATGTTGCAAAATGACCTTGTCATCTGAACACTTGAGAAATAGATGCACTTCTAAGATGATTCAAATTCATATGACGTTGCACTTTAATAGGAGATGACTGTATTTGATGGATAAAGATATTTTTTTTACATTCTAATTCTAATACAGAGTCTATGTTACCATCTATTTAATTTCTTCTATCAAAGGATAAATTACAAAGTTTTCTGAATAGAGATCATCTGTTTAATACGCTGGTTAATGATTGGCATTTGATACTGCAGTGTACTGATGTCTTTATTACCTTCATCAAGGAGTTCCACCAATCGCACTGTCTCACCAGATCTTGTCTTAAATTTCTTCTTGTCTTCGCCCAAGACAACACCAAAGCCAACATGGTCCACACGAACATTGTCATGGAGAATCCCACACCGCTTGGCACATTGGAACAATGTTGCGAAGTGGTTGGCCTGCAAAGAAGAAGGAACTAATTTTGAAACAAGGCATGGCTATGCATGAGGGGAGGCAATGTTGTAAAGAAAGATGTATTTGAAAAAAAGACTTGGCAAGCTGGCAGGCAGCAACATTTCTGAGTTTGATACCACATATGTAGTGAACTAGCCAGGACACATAACTTAATTAGGTAAACGGAATTAGGTTAATGTCTTACTACTGAAAAAAAGCAAACAGGAGAGTTTTGGTAATGAAATAGTTTCAAAAAACCTGTCCCCTATTCAGTAGCCAAATGTATTCTTGACTGGGCTAACACAGCCTCTTATGTTATACTACTAAATTTTACTTTTCTAATTTATTATTATATATTTAATTTATAATAATAAACAGGTACTGGAGGCTGAAGATCAAGTGGACATACAGAGTTAGAAAAGAGGAAGTGAGAAAGAAAAAGTGGAGAAAGTTGGGAGATAAATATATATATAGCAAATTATAAGAGAATTTGGAAATAAGAACTACCAAGGAGTAAGAGAGTAGCATTACATAGCAAAGGATGGAGGTTTGCAGTCAGTCAATCTTCGGATTGAAATACTGATGATGAAATTTAATTTTTATTAGTGCGAATGACATTGTTCCGCTAATCATTTCTTCTGACCACCCTATCTCATGTGAAATATCATGTAAGTACAATATTAAAGCTACAAAGTCAATGTCTTGGATTTAAAATACTTCATTTTTCTGAATGAAATTAAGAGAAAACTAATATCATTATTTTTTTTTCCACAATAAGTTTCCTTCAGTACTTAAAAAAAAATTATCTCTGCACACTGCTCCTGTTTGGAGAATGTTGCTAAGGGTGATGGCGTACTTATTATGCGTTACAGTGAACTTGATAAATAACAGGACTTCATGGGAAGAATTTGTATGTTTGAACATAATATATGGATGATAGAACCAATAAATAGAAACTTCGTTCAGTCCACAAAGGCTTGTACAATGCTGTTCCACGAAATCTCACCTGACACTGTTACATTATGTAGATATAAGACACATAAAAAAGTATGCATATTAAACAATAGATATGAAAGGTGGAACAAAATATAAACAATATAGTTTGTTATACAGTTATACATTCTGAGGCCCATTTCACGTGGCCCCAGCTTTGTTCTGTTAGTCCTTATTGAGTTGTAGTGGAGACTTCTCTTACTTCTTGTTTCGTGTTGATGTAGATTAGAAATAACAGCGAACAAGTTGAGATTCTGTCATACAAAAATTATGAGTGATGATATAGATGAATGGAAATGGTAGGATATGCAAATCAAGGAGTAAGTAGTATGTAATAAGTACGAGGGTGGTCTGAAAAGTTTCCGACACAACAAAGACGCAAGACATTTTTTCTGAAATTTTTATTTATTTTTCAACATAGTCTCCTTGTTAGCTCTACACACTTCTCTCACCAATGCTTCCATCTCTGTAACCCACCCAAAAAGTACTCAGCGTTTTTCTCTGCAAAATAATTGTTCACGAAGGTGATTGCCTTTTCATTTGACGAAAATCTCTGTCCTTCGAGTGCAATTTTCAGATGAGGGAACAAAAATAAGTCGTTTAGGGCTAGATCTGGTGAGTAAGGCAGATGATCAAGCAGTTCAAACCGTAATTCATGGATTTTCACCATGGCAAACGCTGAGGTGTGAGACGGTACATTGTGTTGGTGAAACAGGATTTTCTTTTTCTGCAAATGTGGCAGTTTTTCTGCAAGTTCTGCCTTCTGCTTGTCAAGTAATGATGCGTAGTATGCTCCTGTAATGGTTTTTCCTTTTTGAAGATAATCGATTAAAATAACTCCA
>WURS02236847.1:0-19693 GCA_011762765.2 Rhinocypha anisoptera | reverse complement strand
TCTCGCCGCCGGTCTATGAATGCTGCATTCGAGCATTGAAATCTCCGAAACATCAGAGGACCCGTGCGTCCAGAACGCTCCATGTTTCTGCAGAGCTCTCTAAATCATTAATCCGGCACGGTGCGGCGGAGAAACGCACATGGAGTGAAAAGGACTTTCGAGAATATGTTGGAAGCATGGCTTGCTAGAATGCATTGCAGCCCATTGTCCGGGAGTCCATCTTTAGTCACTGTCGTGGCTTTGGCGAGGGTATGGAAAACATAGAAGGAATAAAGGATAACCGGTCGAGTTGCCGGTTGATTCTCCAGTAGTAAACGTCGGGGTATCATGAGTCAAAGCAAGTTCTCACGTACGGCCCCTTCGCTTCATGGTTGAACTTCAGAGTGTTCGTTTTAGTTGACAGTGAAGGGGCCTTTATATATTAACATTCTACTACTACTTTTGCTACGCCCAAAGAATTATCAAGTAATCAAGTACAGGATAGTGCTACGGGTGTAGTGAAACTGGTTGTGTTAATAAATCATGAAGTGGGAATCAAAGTCTTTATAATAATCCAGTGTTCTGTTAACATTTCACCTAAATAATTTATTTATTTATGAATAGAATATTTAGAAATTTTAGAAGGGTAAGGGCTACTGTTTGGAGCTTACATATTGTGACGACATTTTTATGCATGATTGTTGTGAGCAGTCTAACATTGTCCCGCATGATGTGGATGGTGTTCTGCTGTTTTTTTTCATGCGATCGGCTTCATTCTGAGTCTAATATACGTCTCCTAACATTTGCATTTAGGAGTGTATGTGAATGAATGTTTGGTGGTGGCTCACCCCCTGCCACACGCCCTTGCGGTGGCTTGGAGGGCAATGCGTAGAGGAAAGAAAATGTAAATATTCGAGAAAGGATTTTTAATTAAATTTTCTGCCTCAGTTAGGCACACCACTCAAAGATATTTTGTTAAAGTCTCTCATGTGTGCTCCAAGACACTGATATCGGCGAGATTATTTCAAGTACAGCTTCAATAAGGTTAACCTTTATGCATTTCGAGGTTGAAAATATTCCTCTCACTATATTCGTTTTTCTGCCCTACTGAAATCAAATTTAACACTTGTGATGAGTGCTTTTGGAATATAAAATGCATCCACACTGCATATCTTGAAATCCTGTATGTATCTGGAATGACCCGCGGTCAGTTAAGTTACCAAGCGGATGAGCAGAATTATGCACAGCCGGAAGAGGTATCTTGATTGATATGGTGATTTGTAAGTATAAACTATTATAAAGGTGAGGGTGGGAAGAAATAAAGAAAATGCTTTCACCAGATAGCACGAATGGCCGATATGCTTATTTTTCACACCAAAAGATGTGCAAAACTTAGATGGCCGTGATAGATTATCTTCATGGGAGAAATAAATTTCTTTATGAAGCAATTATTTAGCTAGTGAATGTGAATTTAAAACGGCTAGACATTTAAAGTAAAGTTTGCATTATTTTGCAAATGTACATCCTTATGTAAAAAGTTTACAATCTATCAACGAATTTAAAGTTAAATATCCAAAACTATTATTAATTATGCGCTGTATGTAAATTTTCTCCTCAAGTCTATAGTAATGGTTTCATGTGGAAAATGGTAAAAATTTACCGTATATCTTCATATACCAACGTTACAAATTTATTAATCTTTCTAAAAGCTATTATTAGGAAATATATAAGGAGCTAAACACCAAGTTGCATCTCCTTTGTGTCTTTTGTTTTTCCTATTGTTCATTAGTCCTAGGGATGCTATATTAAGTCTAAAACGTTTGTACTTTCTTTAGAAACCATTACTAAATTTAATAAACAGCTACGATAAAAACACGCATAAATATAATTTTAATGTGATTTTAGTAATAAAAATAATAGGAAACCATAAAAAAACGAACAAAAAACGCAAATATCCTATTATTTGTGTTGTGCTTTCGCAAGTTGGTTGTTGTGCCTCTATGAATGAGTGTGTGTGCATATATATATATATATACACACACACACATTCATACAGAAACAACCGCCATATGGAGAAAATACACATTAAAATAATAGGAAATAAGCAAAGGAAACACATAAAGGGACGAACGTGTGGTAGAAATATTTAATGGAAAACCTGACAAAGTGATGTGTGAGGTGAGAGTTCTCGGTGGTCTAATTGGCCTGCGTAAGCACACACTAACCGAAGATTGAAGAAGTCCGGTGTTCGATTCCAGGCCGAGGACAAAACTTTTTCTCACATGAATTTGTCAGTTTCCATCAAATATTTCTACCACACTTTGTGTTTTTACCTACCACCTTTTACGTGTTTCCTTTTCCTATTTACTATTATTTTAATGTGTTTGTGTGTGTATACATATGTATACAGGCTTCTCTTCCCATAACGGTCTCCCACAGCATCACAGCAATAAAGTGATCGAGGGAACTCACAGTAAGCATAAAAAAACGAATGTGAATTCAGCAGTGGGGCAGGGAGAGGAGAGAGAGCGAGAGTCATTTGGTATTAGGGACGGGCAGAGGATTTTACGGGCCGGCGCGCTCCACGGAGACTCAAATCAGCTGCGAAACGATCCGAGGGCGGACGTCTTTTCCATCCATCCATCAGGGGAGTGGCGTTCGGGCCGGGCGTCGGACCCGCCGGGTCCCTCATGCATTTACTGGTTCTTGATACTTGAACTAAATGAATTTTTGCAGCAGTAACTTTTTTATAGAATATTTTGTGCATTTTAATTTGTATAGGAAGCCCAATTCACAAGATGTAAGAAATATAAACAAATTAATCATTATTATTGGTGTCTCCTCTAAATGGTTAACTCTTCTTCCGTTGTTGTACCCTTTGAGCTTGATTTCACTTTACATGATTCCATATTAAGAAAATTTTTTGTTCACCCATATTTCACAAGTCTTTAATCAAAACTTTATTTTACAAAGATTGTTTCTGAACCGAACAAATTATTTGCTCATGTGAAACTCCATATCTCAAGAGAATAAACCCAGAGGATCATACCCTCATAGAATGGGATATGTACCTTCCTGGAATGTAATGGTCGGTGGGGGAGGGATGGTTCAAGAATTAGCTAGCCATCTCATAAACGAGGGAGGGATTTGTTTAAGGTGGTGGAAAAAACCACCCATCAGGCAAACGCTCTTAATGTGCTCTTGAAACTGCATGGGGGTTGTGAAAGTGATTTTTTTTCTGGGAATAAGTGACAATTCAGCTATGTGGGAGTGTATTAACTAGGAATGTGCTGAAAGCAATGGACTAGAAAAGAATAGGAAATGTAGCTATACAGATGCAGAGATCATGAAGGATTCCAAGTTTTCCTGAGGAATAAGTATGTTTGCTTGTGGGCAGAATGTAGAAGAGATTAGGGAAAAATTGAAGAAGATTATGGAGGAAGGGCTCAAAAATCACGTTCCAAATAACATTATCAATGGAAATACCATCCATAGTCCCACAACATCCAAATAAGATCACTTAAATTGATAACACTTGGATTGATAACAAAGAAATGAGAACCATGAGTTGCTAGAAAACTATAAAGTATTAGTGCTTACATTGAATACTAAAAAAAAATAGTCAAGGAAATTATCTTACAGAAAATAATCTCTGAGAATTGTGGGAAAATATTTTACAAATACTTTAGGAGGAGGAGTTATCATTAAGCAATTGAGTAGTCATGGTTATAAAAAGTTTAATATTTGTAGCTAATATGAGAAAACGTTTAGTGGGCTCCTTCAAAAATGTCATGGAAATTGACTGACCTGAAAAAGTTACATATTTAATAATAGGCTTTCAATGTTTCTGATTTTAATATGATGACGACTTCTTGATCTTAATTCTATTTTGGACATCAACTGCAAATTGTCAATAATAATTAAATTTTACTGCATATAGTAAACATAAATGTTCATTTACAGGCACCACATTGCTGGTCAGGTAAGTTTCTGTCCGCAATTTATCTACCAATACAATTAAAATTGACAGTAAGAAAATCAAAATGACTTCTTGCCAAGACAAAAATCAATATTGTAGAATTTTGAAGTTGAGAGCATATTGGCACAATTAAGTTGTCACAAGTGACACAATGGCATGAAGTAAAAGATGGGTTACCAAAACAAAAATTATGAGGCTAAGGAAACATGAACTTCCATTGTAGAGTCCGTGTTTTTAAAAGCAATTACTTATTTGATGCACTGGCTGGCTTCTGATTGCTTTTGTTATTAAACACAATGTGGAATAATCATGTCATAAAAAATTAAGATTCGTAAATGTGCTATTTCTAGTTTTCATACACAAGAATAATTGAAAGTAATGCAGAGGAAGGTTTGGGATGAGGGAAGACACTTGAGGAAAACTACTACGTTTATAGCAAACGATATATTTAAGTCATTATATTATTTGGAATGCAAGGGTTGGGAAAGTTTATATTTCAACACAAGAATTGGAGTATTTACAGGAAATGCAATGAAATAATTTGCAGAATCAAATTCACCCAGTTAAGTACTTTCGGCCTAAAAATAGTGCCTTCCTTTCAAATGCAGCAGACCTTATGTCAGTGTCCACCTTGTAAAAAGGATTCAGTGAATACTGAAAAATAAAACGAGTTTGTTCTTTACTCAAGAGGTAAGAAATAATGTGATAATAACCCACTGCTAAATAATTATTTACGTACTAGTCATATTGTTCTTTCAATTAGTTCATGCCATGAGATACATTAAAAACTAAAATGTAATAAGTTATTAAAAGTGTCAAAGACCACCCACCTTTATATACACTTCATACATTTCCGAGAAGAAGTTTCGTATTCCGTCTTCGTTCTTTGGTTCGTGAACCAGTAAAAACCGAATGTGACTCGATGTTATGAATGCAGATACTAGCCAATTGTTAAACTTATCAACTGTCCTATTAGGGTAGATGAATCAGTACTTTAAAAATGGATTAGGGAGTGCCAAAAGAAACTATATAGTTCAAGGCTTAGACAATATACCTCAAATAGGCATTTCCGGTCTTCCACGCGTGCTCGTCAACGAGGTCTAGGGCAGCATGGGCGATGAATTGAGTTAAATGCCGATGATCTTCTTTCTGATAGCAGAGGAGAAATATAAAGGAATAATATAAAAATGTGGTCTACTTCCACAAATGGATGTATCAGGAGTCTTAAAAACAATGCCTTCCTAGAACTGACTTGAATTGTCGCTTTTTTAATTGATAGGTGTCAATATTTACAAAAGGGCGTTATCAATTTAAATTTCCAGAGTACTTCTAAAACCTACCTTTGTTTCTTTGTTAGCAGATGCAAACTCCATTTCAAAAATTGGATTATCGTAGTGGCCGACAATCAAGAAGTAATATGTAGCCATCTCTGCATTCGAATATTTTATACTACTGGCATCAATCGCATGATACCTATAAAATTTTTTATTTAAAAATGTTTTGACGATACTGACAACTTTATAATATAACCGAGATGACTGACTGATAAAACAATTGAAACATGATATAGCAGGCGTTGCGCATTACTACCAACTTAAATGGTTTGCCTACCACCTATAGCAGGGACACTTTAAAGGCAAGTTGGAATTCGTGCCGTCACTGTTGCTATGATTTCAATTTAGTACTGGGAAGTTTTTAAAATACGTCCTAAAGTCTATATACAAATGTTTTGGGACCCCATAAGTTGTAATTGAGAAAATCGACTTTTTTACAATGGTAACTTATTGTGCGGCGTACAATTGTAAGCAGAGATGGGAGAAAGGAGGACCTTCTTTTCATAAGTACGTATTCATGTTTGTATGCCTTGGTATGTTGGGCAATTTTTCTTCTCGCATAATTCAGAACTTAAGATATTTTTATTTATGGAATATTTAATCTGTTGTCGATCTTAATTAATGTTTCAAGCACTGTAGCGACCTGTCAAGTTCGTTTTTAGTTAATGCATGACTCTGACAAACCTGCAATTTAATAACAACAATATTCAACCTTCTTTGAAGTTTCTTCTGCTGCAATGATCCATTTATGGGACGGAAGCAATTTACAGTTAATGTTGAATTAAAACTCTCGGGTGGTATAAAATGTTTGTTCAGACTGACGAAACATTTTAATTTGCGCCATTATAAAATCAGAGCTACTTCAACTTATGGCAGGAAAGATTGATAAATAACTAAGAAATTGCAAGATTGTATCATTTTTAATAAATGAAGGACCTTATAAAAAACTAGAACTTAGGTCACTGCAGTCTCGAGTATATCATCAGAGTCAAGACAGCTTTAACTCAGGGAAAGTTCTTTCCTTGAATTGAAAATTTAATTGTTGATTTCTGAAGAGTATCTAGAGCAGGATTGATTGAGATTACAGAACAAGTCACATTTCAAGCGAAATTGCATAGTGATTCCATGTATTTTTGGCTGTCCAAGTCAAACTTGATGTGAACTTGAAAAAACATTATTGGATATAGTTTGGCAAAATTTTAATTTACTATATCACATTTCTAGGTTTCCACGAGACCCAAAAGAAGTGAAGAAATGGGTCAAAGCTCTGCGATGGAAAAATTTTATTCCAACCAAACACTCCCGTTTATGCTCTAAACATTTTACAGAGGATTCATTTGAATGTTCAGCATGGAGTAGCAAAAAAGTCCTGAAGCTTGGAGCAATGCCAACTATTTTTAATTTTCCAGAGGGAATGGTCCTTAAAAAGAAAACAAGGAAACCTCCACCTGTTCGCACCGTAGTGTATGTTTATTCTTATACACCATAATATTGTCAAATCACTTTATCATTTATTCCTTAATACTGCAATTTTATTCCATTTTTCTAGTATTATATTTTTTGTTTTGCTACATTTAATAGTCCAGCAACATTTCCAGTCGATCTATTGCTTAGGAGGGATACTCTGGTTGGTATCCGGCAAGATCAAGTTGCTCCCAAGGAAGTGGGTGTGGAACATAAAATTATAACATTAACAGACCCGTTGCCTGAAAAGGATACAAGTGACGTTCAGCAAGAATCAGTCACCCCTGCAGAAGATAGTTCGAAAAGTAATAATGATGCATCATCAACAGAACAGCATACACCTATCACTCAAGTTGTGGGGTAAGTGTCATTCCCAATTTTAGTCATTGTATTAAATTAGATTTCTTGTTAATAAATTTTGAGATTAAACATAACAGAGGAAGAGCAATGTACTTTTCCACAAGCAAATTATTTTTCCACTGGCTTTAAGCATGTGGAAAGAACAGTCTTCCCTAGAGAGTAGATACATATTAATAACTTCGATGAAGTGAAGGCTGAAAACATTAAATATTCATTTTGAAATTACATTGTCAGATAACATAAACTGTATTAGTTGAAATGTGATGGAAGTTTTTTTTAATGAGAACACGACAATGTCTATGTCTTTCCTTGTGGCTTTTGTTTAATGCACCCCTAATGATATAGAACAATTGTGAACATTAAATTCATGCAGCAATACCTTTTCAGTTGCCATTTTGTCATTTACTGGGTAATGTAAAGTATTTTACATTGTTTCAATTTAATATTGAGCTCTTCTTGTTTGTTTTTCTTTAGGAGAAGAAAGAGAAAGTTATTGTTGGGTGACTTTGATGAAAATGACCTATGCTCGCCCGAAAAAGCCAGAAAGTATATAGACACTGTTCGGAAAGTGGTGACAGAGAAAAATAAAAGAATAAAAACTTTAAAAACGAGGGAGCGGCGGATGAAGAAGAAAATAATGAATCTAAAGTCTCTTGTGATCCATCTCAACAGCCAAAACTTGGTCTACAGTAATGCATCTGAAGCTGTTCTCCTGTTTATGATATAAGCCATTACATATTTTCTGCAGATGTTTGTTTATTATAAAATATTTAATTTGGAAGCCCTAATGCTACTTGTGACATAATTGGTCAGTGCATATTCTTATTCTCTCTCTACCATGTAGTGTTGATTCATTTCATTAGACATGGACCTCGGTCAAACTGTCCTTCTGAGCTTACCTACTATGTCCCAATGTGAGTGAAATTCTCACATCTGTGTGAAGAAAGAGGACTTACCTTTCCCTGATATGCATGTGGTTTTCCAGAAAGATCGGTAACCCAGGAAACCAGCTTGTGATTTAAGCTGGTGTCATTTGGATGGGTCACAAGCAGTTGAACCTTTCTCTTCATCCAGTCACCTAACCCTAACACACTCAACTGCCATAATAATCTTGTACATATTTGTATATTGTAATTTATGAAATAATCACTGGGTTTTTCATTCTGTACTTGAACTGTGATTATTTTATGAAAGTTACATACTCTCATTGTGAATCTTAATTTTTATAAAATAAATTCCTATGTTATGATAATTGCATGTGGACTAATTTCAACTTGTACATGTACAACAGCAATACTCCAATGTTTGCCAAAACCTGAGGAGTTTTAACATCACTGACTAAGATAATCACATCAATCAATAATAACACATTGTTATTATAAATTTTAAAAGTTGAACCTGTTGTTGAGATGTTGAAAAAGTGATCTATTAGAGTGTTAACTGGGTTATTTCATGTTGGAAGATGACATGAATCACTGCAACTGAATACATGTTATGGTATATCCATAAAATGGATTGATAATTGTTTTGGCAACCCCCTGTTACTCTTTTTGAAGGATATGGTAACCATTGTGAGGAGATTGTGACTTGATTGCTATGCAGAACACAGGCATTAAATTTATTTTTGTGGATCATTGTGGGGTGCCAACTTGAGTCATGACAATGACGCCTTAATATAAGCCAATCTCTCCTAAATATGATCAGTGCTATGAATGTACCATGTTTAGTGCAAAATAAATTATCTTAAAAATCCTGAATTATTTTACTTGATCTTCATAAACAATTTGAGTTCAATTGTAAGCAGCACAGACTTGGATGTAATTCAATAAGACTAATACATTCTCCTTTTACAGTTGTTCAAGCAGAGAATATGTAAAGTATCTAATTTAATTTCAAATTCATTGGTATATAAATTTCATAAATCTGGTTTTGGTGAAATAAATGACTTCATCTTGATTTGATGGTCAGTTCCTGTAGGTGTACATGGATATTATTCAATTCACATTGTGCAATGTATGAAAAGTTTACACTAATGTTGAAGCTGAAGGAATACAAATATCTTAGTTGATATGACTAAATTTGAATAAATTGGTCAATCAAAAGTTGTGGAGACTAATTATTAATATCATAAGAGGAAAATTCACTAAAGAGTCAGTGATATGGTGGAAATCTGTAATAATATAGAAATTCCACAAATTAAAGGAAGCACTGGCGACTTTGGCAATAGTCATCATCAAAACCAGTTGTGCTCCTTTTTATTTTGTGGAAATATACAAAGTGATAATTTCTCTATTGTTTAGGTATGAAGACTGCATAAAATTTAAGAAGCTGAAATATTTCAATAAAGAGAATAATACATATTTTTAATAGGATATGAGTTATGGATTCTTCTACCATAGCATAAGAATACATACAAAGTCATCAAGTAAGAATATAATCTTTAAATTTACTTAAAAAAGAATCAGTATTGATTATCATGTTTTTGTCTAAGTTTTAATTACCATATTCTTGTTATATAGTTTTCTTGAGAGTAATTTAGATCTACATAAATAATTAGACTGCAAAGATTAGATAGGATATATTCTCTTCATTTGAACACACCTACAAATAGGCTACTCAGTAGAGCTGCCATATATACATAGTTCTTGTGATAGGCCAACTGCAGGTGTCACCCTAAAATGTTTATATTACAACACCTTCTCCTTTACAGATTGATTTATAAAAACTTGAAAATTTCAGCCACTTATAGTTGTTCTCACTTCCAAAATGGTTTGGTTGTGCAGTAGATTTGTTGCCAGACCCTGACTCCCTGAAGGATATACTTCACAAAAATTAAGTGAATGCACTAAAGTGTGTTAATGTTAGTAATGATACTCGTTCTGTTGGTACTCACGCATAGGCTGTTTCTACCTCTGCGCAATCCCAAACTGAAACCGAGGAGAATGTATTTCACCCAGAGATACCACGGGAAAATTCACCCACAACTAAGTCTCACCGTCAACGAGTTAATGATTCTCGTGGAGCAAGTTATCACACTGATCGCCCCACGAAAGCTGAGAGGAATACTGTGAGCTCGAGGAGCACATCAAGTATGCCGCCAAACAACAAGGACAACGATGGCTATCAGGCAGTCATCAATGAGCGACTACGTAAGAAGTCTCCCATCCTTGACTCTGTGAAAACGTCTGATGATTTGATCGCTGGTATACCGAAAAAGGTATGGCGGTTTAAGAAAGGCGTCACTCCCAATGAACTGGCCTGCTACAAAATATCCATAGTAGACGAAGTAGTTAAACTTATGACCAAAGGAGATTACACATCCTTTCAAGTAACTGCCGATGCAGTCCATCTATAAAAACTTAATGATCCTACAATGTAAATAAATTTAGATTTTTGAAGAACATACACACACTTAGTGCTGATCATGATAATCAACAAACCAGGAATAATTTGGTGATTACTAGTGCATCTGTGGTGAAGGAAGAGAATAATAATAACTCTCAGGCATCCTCTACATGTATGCTTTTTTTGAATACTCATGTGTGCCTGAACATTTGATGAGGTCTATGTATTTTCTAAATACTTTTGCCCAATAAAAACATCTAATCTATAATAATTGTCTCCTATTGCCAATAGTAGACCCTTGGAATTATTTTTTCTGGTAACAATATTAGCCTCCTATAATGAGAGGTGGTTTTGTACACACATCTTTTGAATTATTATGATTAAAATGGAGTTTATTATGCCTTACAATGCACTATTCTTGTTTTTTACTATGTAATATCTTAGGAGACTGCCTATCCACGACAGTTCCTATTTCCCCACTTCCATATGCCTTGATCAATACCTTATCACCTTTCTTGTAGGTATTATTTCTCTTGTCGCCTGGAGGTTCTATCATAGTACTCCTTTTCCCTGCTTAGCACACAGTGCTTCATAAATTCCTTCAGGGACTCTGGGTCTCAATACTTCCATCATGATAGGGAGCTTCGTGTGTAACTGATAACTGAACAATAATTGAGCAGAGATACACTGACTTTTAATTTTGAGAAATCTGGTATGATCTCATAAGATCCTTAAAGTCCTTACCTATCTCTTGACATTTCAACAATATATGCTTACATATGTGGGTTTCTGGTCCTTACTCAATATCATTTTCTCTCGAATGCTTTCAACAGTCATCCAGATAAAGGGCACATTGTCAAGAATGCTACTCTTTGGGATCCTGTGAGTGGAAAACAAATTCTGCCACACATCTATCACTGAATTAGCTGTTTTACTAGGTAATGGATTTTGTTCCAAGAGTAAATGACAGCTGTGACTAGATAAAGGTGTTTGGCAAAGTCAAAAATATCACATGAAATTTTCTCAAATGGCAATTTTGAGATTTAAATTAGGAGTAGTGTTTGCATTCTTTTAGCTGGTTTATATTTATTACATGTTTCACAGACATACAACAGTTTCAGTGTCACACTACATCCCTGTCCAGTAGGACAACTTTCTAGACCAAGGGTTCCCAGCCTTTATTCTTGTGGATCCCACATACAGCTATGTAATGAACCCCTTATATTATGGACGCCCTGAATAATTTTTTCTTGCAAACCCCCTCAAAGCTTCTGTGGAACCCTGGGGTTCTATGTGGGCCCTGAAACAATAAACATTTATAGAGCACTGAAAAAGTCTTTGCAGTCTTGCTGACTTATTTTGAAAATTCTTTTCTTCATGTTTTACAGACTTGTGCTCAGTTTGACTATCAACATTGAACCCATGACACAAGTAGTTGTGAAATATTGTGTATATAGTATAATGAAAATAGTAAGCAACTCTTTCGATTTGAGCATTTTATTCAGATTACTCAAGCTTCTAGAAGCAAAGGTAACAGCTTGCGATCCTGATTGTCTTTCTTTTGTAACACGCAACAACTCAACCAACACTATTGGTCATGATGCCATAACTAAGGCAGATGGCACATCTTTCCCTTCAATTTCTGAAGTGCACGATGATAAGACGAGAGCCATTTCCATTCTGCACCTGTTTTTACCAATTCACCATACCTCTGCCATTGTGGAATGAAGCAAACTATATATCAGCCGAGGAATTTCGGTCAGCTACATATAGCATGCTATATAGCTGGCTGATTCAGACATCCTTCACTCTTTCTCAATCAGTTTTCTTCTCTGCCTCTGAAAAAAGGTGTCCCACATATTTTACCTCTACTACTTTGTATTGTAACTTTGTTGCTTATAATTTTATATTTAAAGCAATTTCCGTTTCAACAGCCTTATGTTCACATTTTGTTTTACCCATACATAAGATTTCATCACTTTCTCAATCTACTATTGGCACAGCCTACTAGTGTAATGATGGTCCTCTTTAAGTCAACTGGACCAATAAAAATATGGTAAAGGGAGAATTTGGTCAGGTACTTATGTGATAGAGGAACCAATAAAGTAAGGAGGAAATAATAAAAAGAATAGCCCCTTCTTACAGGAGATTAAGCAACTATGTATGGGTATTAAATGAGCCATGATGATTATGGAGGACTCTTTTCTATGAATGTGAGATGTGGATAGTCTACGGCCGGTATGAGAAAGAAAGATTGGAAGGAAGGAGAAAGTGACATTATAGAAAAATGTTAAAAATTCCTAAGTCAATAAACAAACACTCTCAAGAGCCGGAAAAATGATAATATTTTGGGCTAAACTAGCCAAGATTGTTAGAATAGGGATACTAAAAGGAAGATCAATAGACGTTGAGTCAGATTGTATTACGAGAGAGAAAAGGTCCTTCATATGTTGGTTGTGTACTGTTTAATCACTTACCAAAACATCTTAAATCTATAAAGAGCTTTCAACCGTTATAAGTTAAGCTAAAAAAATTTCTTTTGGAAAATCCATTATATTTCATTGATGAATTTCTGGAATACTGATCCACATTTTCCTGTAACTGTGTGTATGTTCTTTGACTCATTGTATCGTGTCTTTTTTATTATTACTTTTTTATGTTTTGTGATTGTCTCACTTGACATGTCATATATTTGCTTGTACAAACCCATTGGATAAATAAATTATTATTATTTGGAATAGAAAAGGAGGAACTGGTAGGTAAAGAAGAGATTGGTACGAGCCAGGAATGCTTGGAAAGCTACTGTAAAAGTATCTTCGAATTGATTGCGATGTCTATGACAACGTGCGACTTCATTTACAAAATTGTTTCGGAATTAATACCACGAGGTAATTTGGAATTAGTAGAAGGAGGCTAATTTTAGTGATGTTGGCTGCCTTGATCCCTTGCATCCCTTGATATTTAGGTGACAAAGGAAACGCGAAATTGAAAACGTGGTCACGTGGTCTTTGGCTGCAGTTAGTCATACCGCGTATTTCGTCGTAAAATGTTAAAGAAATTAAAAAGGTAGCTGTGGTTCAGAAGAACGTGTAATTTTTTCGACAAGTCGCTATGTCTGTGTTTCACGACGAAGTAGAAATCGAAGATTTTGAATTTGATGAGGATGAACAGTCTTATTACTATCCATGCCCGTGTGGTGATAGGTTCCAAATAACGAAGGTATAAAGGATTGACCCTTTTCTATAATTTCTGCATTGTTAAGGTTGTTTCTAAAGTGAACATTTTTATTATTCAGGAAGATCTCTTGGCAGGTGAAGAGGTAGCAACGTGCCCAAGCTGCTCACTAATAATCAAAGTTATATATGATCCTGTGAGTACTAATTGAGTTGTCATTACTCATAATGTTATTCTGATGAATATTGGCATAAAATAGAAACAGTTGGGTAACAGAAGAGGTAGCAGTTACCTTTTCCGAAACCAACTCAAGCCATTAACTTCTCTGTTAATCGAATTCGGTCAACCAATAACATCTCCAGAAGTCTTGTGTAATTCGTAGGGTGACAAATATTATATATACACACACAGACATATGGAACATAGTTATTGTAAAATTATTAGCTAGGCCACATGTTGAAATTGAACAAAATAACAATGAAATCAATACAATATGAAATAAAATTATCAAGTGAAATACAGTCAGAGAGAAATTGACGACTTTAATGTATATACACGTGATTTAATCTGTGGTTTTGTTTCTATAAAGTTATGTGCTTTGCCATTGTGAATCAGCGTCTTGGTATTACTATATATGTAGCAATGCTCTGCTCAACTAAGTTTCTCATTAAGTCCAACATTGATAGTGTAATGCCTTCTGATTCACTGGTAGGTTGTCTAGTCTTAAGGTAGTCATTTGTATTAACAAATGTTTTCTTATATTTCATACATTTAATCACTGTATTATTTGTCACAGTTTGTGTGATTTTTCCTTTCATTTCACTTATTTAAGATTTTAGTTATGCCTGCCTGATTCCACCCTTCTCAATAAATCCTCATTTATGTACTTGTTGTCTGACCATTTAATCATTTTAAATGTTCATGTTGTTAACATGTAAACGGATTTAAAAGGTTGAAAAAATTAAGTAGAAAAGGCAGTGTTTTTCAGCCTTTAAACTATGGAGTTCCACAAAGTAGAGCAAAAAACATATTTTATTAAGCTCTGATTCATTACCTATAAATGGAATGTTTACTCTTAATAATCATGTTTTTCTGACTGGTGGTAGGTTTATTCATGGGCTCCTCTCTCTTTGTATCCACATACTATATTCCTCCTACTGTTAGGGTTTCCAGTATTTGCTTTACTTTCCTTCTTCCCTTTTCTTCCACCATTCCTTCCATCCCTGTCAACAACAAATATTATCTTCTTAAATGATGTGCAATCCAGTTATTCTTCTTCTAATCTTATCAAGGCCCTTTTCTCACCTGCTCTCAGCTCCTCATTCCTTACTTTATCTTTCTTGCTCTCTCCCTCCATCTTCATTACATGTCCATTGGGCTGGTACATTACAATACTTTTTGCAGCTCTTCAAGTTTTTTTTCCATTTTTCATTTCTTTTATTCATTTTTTCTCTCTCTCTCTCTCTCCATTTTTTTGTTTTTTCAATCATCTTTTGTTGCTCCCCTTGCCTTTTTCAGTTCTAACTCTCTTTCCTTCGGTCTGCACCCCCAAAGGTAAGGTCATGCTATATACTCTTTCCATCTTTTCAACAACTCTTTTGGATTACTTACTATTCTTCCGCTAGTTGTTCCTATTACTCAGTTACTACCACATCCTTTTTCTTTAAATATTAATTCTATTGCCTTTTTAGTACATTAGGTCATCTAACTTCTCTTTTTCTAATTTTTCTAGTTCTTTATACACTTTTCCCAAACCCTTCCTTCTATAGCTTTTTCAGTCTCTCATCTTAGTTTATTATTCAGTTTTTTGTATTTCTCTTTCCCTCCTCTGTTTCCACCATCTTCCATTTGCTCTCATAAATTTTCACACAAAGATCGAAGTTTCAGGCATGATGTGGCAGAATTTTAACATGTTGAGTAAATTATTAATGCAATTTTCCACAAAAATATATGTTTATTGCGACCAGGTTTTGATGCTACTGCATCATCATCAGGCCTGATGATGGTCGAACATCGACATAGTAACATCGAAACCTGGTCGAAATAAACATATATTTTTGGAAAATTGCATTTATAATTTACTCAACTCATCAATTTTATTGAGCATCTCTTATGTGACCCATTCTTTCCTTATTTTCTTTCTTATGTTAGTTCCCAATATCTTTTATGCCAACTCTTTTAGGTTGCTCATGATTTTTTCCAGCTCTTGTTCACAGAATTAGTGTTACTTTTTGTTCTTAATGCCTCTTTGAACTCTACATAGCTCCTTCCTCTTCCTGTCTTATTTTAACATCTCTAAGTTTGATACCTCCCTTTTCCTCTTTTCCCACCATCATTAACTTCAAGGAAATCTCTGCAATGACTAAATTGTGCTCTTGAGTAGATGTCTACTGTTGTGTAACCTTTTACGTTCACAAATTAATCCTATACTGATGCTGTACTAATATATGGTCACCTGAGACCTTTCTTTGTTTATTCTTGGGGTCCAGGTGTATATTCGCTTTTACGATTGTTAAATTTGGTGTTGCAAATTAACATAGTTCTCTATACAGAAGTCTTGCAGTCCGTTTCATTTCTATTTCCTAACCCTACTTTTCCCTTAGTCTTTCTATCCTTTCTGTCAACAGTGTCTATTTTATATATTATACAGTCAAATCCTGTTGAATGAGGCATGCCTCACTCAACTGCATTTTTGGATATACTGTGGCTATCACCATGTCCCCAAAAATGATTACATTGACTGTTTTCTTTGTTAGTAGTAAGTAACTTTGTATCAAATTTTATCTCAATGTGCTTATCAATGCTTCGAATTGGTACTACTTCAAGCTATCATATCAACACATTTCAATCGTAAAACATCAACTTTTATTGTATATTGTAAATACATTGGTTATAAAATTTAGTTTTACAGGGTTTTTATTGTTTCCCATGTAGTTTCCCGCAATAATGTGGGTTGCCGATAATATGGGTGTAAACTCTGTCCCCTTAGACCCCAGTTATAATGGGATTTTACTGTTATATATACTGTTTACTGTATGTTTTATAATTACCCTTCAACATCATACCAATGTTTTTATCTATGAGTGGGGAAGATAATTGTTATCTAACTCTATGCTTAACACATTTGTTTGAATGGCGCTAATTGGCACTATCCTTGTTCTACTTGGGGAGCTGGGACTGACACCGATGACATTTGATTCACATATGCATTGAAGTGAAAAAAAAAACTGGCACTTCCAAAGACAAGTTCAGAAAATTTGATCAAAATCAAGTGTGTTAAATAAACTTATAATGTATTTGATTTTAATAATGAGTCATCAAAATCCATATTAATTTTTATTTTTCTATTACACAGGAGACCATTAAAGGAGAAGAGTCTGAGGAAATCAAGGAAAGCAGTTTAAGGGAAACTAAAGAAGCAGTAGTTTCCACAGCATAGTCAAATATCAGGACGTTTATTATATCCAACATCAGGTAAGCTAAGCAGCAACAAGGGGAAAAGTTAGTGTTATTAAAATAAATATTTAGTGATGTGCGTTGAGCAGTTAATTTTCTCTCTCGTCCAGGCCATGGGTTCAAGGGGAGGTCGAGGAGGTGGTCGAGGAGGTGGAGGAGGTAGGGGCAGAGGAATGTCCTTCAATGTTGAAGCACTGGGATTTGGAATTGGCGAGTCACTCCCTGGTCCCGTTCTCACCCCACCCTGTCTCTTCCCTCCGCTAGCCAACCCTCCTGTTTCCCTGAGAGCAGAGGATAAAAAAAACAGTTCATTTAGTGGTATGTTGTATTCCTTCTCATTTTATGTGCTTGGTAAAATATAGGCATAGATTGCATGCTATTGTTGGTTTTTCATCAAGTATACTATGCATTTTCCAGATTGTTATTGTAGAGACAGTTACAGTAGAATCTTGATTTTTCAAGTGATGTCCAAGGGTAATAGCAAGCTCATGAAAATCTAGGCCCTATTAATGATGCTACATTATTTTATAAAAATGTATTGCCTATTTTTCTGGTTCTTAATTGTGACATTGGAAATAATGGTAGCCCCGAGGGTAGAATGACTACTGAAAGGGAAACCCAGGTTAAAGGCCCGGTGTTGCCTCTAGACAACTCCAACTAAACCCAAGCTGAGTGATTTTCTGGTTACCAGATCTTCCTTGGAAACAACAGGTGGCACTTAGAAAGGAATTGTCCCCCCACCCTGAGGTTTGAATTGTCACATGCCATTAGGCTTAGGTCTAGGTGAGTTCTACTCTCACTTATCAAACCAACCCTTTGGCTGAAAACTGATTTTTTAATTATAACACTCACAAAAGTAGCACAATTTCAAAATAACCATTTTCACCGGAGTAAACATTGTGGAATTTTTATGGCATCAAAAAAAAATTGTACTAATATATTTTATATTTCCAGGCTTAACTATGTGAAATCCATTTCTGAGAAATAAGAATTACATACTACGTAATACCTAATTACATACTACCCTGGTACCTGAAGATGACGCCGTAGCATTGAAACTAGTTGTACCAGATTAAAAATCTTAGTGGAAAAATACATAGTACGTAATTCTTTTTTCTCATTGTACTAATATTAGGATTTAGAATCATACCTTTTTATGAATTTTACCTAAAACATTCCTTTTGTCTTGGAAATTGTAGCTATGAAATGCATATATTTTATATGTCATAGTAAGCATCCATTTTGAAAAAGGAATCAACTATCCACGGAATTAAAATATATTTATTTGACTCGAGTTTCGGTGTACTACACCATCTTCAGAAACACTTGGTTTCTGAATATGGTGCAGTACACCGAAATATATTTTAAATTATTTTATATTATTTTAAATTATTTATTTAATAATTATAAATAAATATATTTTATTCCGTGAATAGTTGCTTCCTTTTTTCAAAATGGATATCTCATTTTTCCACAAAATCACGCCTGATTCTTCTTTACGAAATAGTAAAGCATTTCTAAATATTTTGGCAGGGAAAGTGGATTGGGATTATTGTGTCATGGTCAAGAAAAGTCTCATGGATTGGCTTTGGGATGTATCACCCTTTTCCACCTTGATTGGAGGCCCAAATGATGGTGCTGGAAAAGCACCCCCAACCCCTGCCAAAGGAGGTGGTGTTGAACGCTACTCGGATAGGTATTTGGTAAGTCCGCCCCTAATTCTTGTGTATGTCCGTGTGCTTGCAAGGTTTAGAAACAAGGAAAATGAGCACAGGTGCACTCAAAACAGATAACATGTATGATGAGAATGATAGAGAAATGTAGATTTCAAATAGAAATATTTGCATAAATAAGAAAGCTTACCAGGTGGATACTTTAAGCACTAAGCTACCTAGTTAATATTTCAATGGAGATTCACTTGGGGGCCAAAGCATGGAGTCCCATGCTTGATTTGTTTTGCCAGAGACGGTATTAGTGTCCTGTTTGGCTAAGCAGCAGATAAGACACAGAAGAAAGGGGAATTGGAATGATTATCAAACATATACTCAAAATGGAAAGATGAAAATCACATGAAATGGGCGTGCAAAGTAAGATGTAATGCCTGTTGCTCATGGTTAAAAATTTTGCGTTTCTTTTTACGTTATCAAGTACATTTGATGAAACTCTGCCTGCTCATGACAAAACTTTTTGTTAAATTGGGTTTTGTAAAACATTTTACTAAGTAAAGCAGGTTCATTTTCCATTAAATTGTTTTAAAGAACAAAATGAGACTCCCTGGCAGTAACGATTCCACCCACTGGTAGTAATATCAGAACATGTAAATACAGTAGAAGTCCGCTATAACGAGAGCTGATGACAAAAAATCTCTCGTTATAATGCACACTTGTTACAGCCGACGGTCATTTAAATTCACCTCCTTCAGCATTTATAGCTGCACCAAAAGTGGACGAAAATGAGCAATGAAGTAGTTGTATCAATCCATCCACAAATGCATTGAAAATAGATCGTTACATTTTTAAAATATTGTCACCAAAACTCATGCACACATAACTAATTTACGTCAAGCATCGGTAGTATCTTTGGCAACGTTTCATGAACAATC
>WURS02236846.1:0-42292 GCA_011762765.2 Rhinocypha anisoptera | reverse complement strand
CTCTCTCTCTCTCTCTCTCTCTCTCTCTCTCTCTCTCTCTCTCTCTCTCTCTCTGTCTCTCTCTCTCTCTCTCTCTCCCTCTCTCTCTCTCTCTCTCTCTCTCTCTCTCTCTCTCTCTCTCTCTCTCTGCCGAGCACCCCGGGTAAACAGCCGGGACACGCCGTTTGGATTAATCACAATGACACGGACAAAAGGGCTCACTATCGGACTCTGTGTGAATTTATGCAAACAGATAGACCAACAGCAGCGTGGCTGATCAAAGTATCTTAACGGTGAATCTCGTGCCAGTGTTTGTTTGTGTGTGTGTGTGTGTGTGTGCACCATTATAAAACTTGCCATTGATGATGCCTATCGGCGAACGAGTGAAAATCTACAAACTACTACTGCATTGTAATTATGTCACGGTGGGCGAGAGAGAGAGAGAGAGAGAGAGAGAGAGAGAGAGAGAGAGAGAGAGAGAGAGAGAGGCGCGGAAATAAACAAATCAACACTGAGCTAGCTTACCTTTGGGCGCTTGTCAATGCACCTCTGAGGTTGTGGGAAATTCGTTAGACGTTCCGGGAAGGGTCTTTGACTTGATTTTGTTGTTGTTTGCTTTTAATGAAAAAAAGAAACTTCAATCATAATTCAAGGTGACATACAAGTAAAAAATGAATGACTGGAAGAAATGTTGAGTCAATCTGTTGTGGTTCAGATTCAAAAACAATTTCAATGGTTCTTCATATATGTCGGTATTTTTTGAATAATTTTAAAATTTCGAAAACTTAGGTTTTAGAGGAGTTAATTTTAATATTTTATTTTTTAAAATTACAATACTGATTGAATATTTTTATTGAATGCAATTGATAATAAATTTACTGTAAAATTATGTTATTAAATTTTTATTTTTAATATATCTTGATCGTTGGTTTCTATGTTCATATTCGGACATTTTTTGTTTTCTGCTACACTTTTTGCGCATGGGTTGTAAGATAAGAACTTTTAATCAATTTGAATCTAACTTTCGGCTCTATGATTCGAAATCTTGATTCTTCAGCGCCTTCTCCTCTTGTTAATTTTTTTAAATTAATTATTAAATTTTCAAAAAGTGGAGTAAATATGCCCTCATACTTACGCGTTGTTAAAAAGCAAAATACAAGGCATTTATCGAATTTCATTAATGCTTTTTACTTTGTTTTTTCAACAAGTTTGAGGGTTTACGGTAATTTACCATAAATAATAATAAATAAGTATTCAGAAAAAATACATAAAATACTAAATATCCTAATTAATTAATTTTTAATCAATTGTAGTAGAATGATTGGTGGCTAGTTCCATGCCGGCTTAATTGTGTTCGACTTGATAGGGGCGTAGTTCTACCAACACTGACCACCCGCTGTGAAGACCATTAAATTTGTAGCAAAAACTATATGATGTGTTACAAGCAGACAATAAGCACTGAAACATGGCTACCAGTGTATCAGGTAGAAGTCGGACATCTGTCTCCAGTGAGATGTGTTCATCAATCAAGTTGGTAGATGTACTTAGCCGCATTTGGTGCAATAGCACACGCGTGTCTACGTTTGATATCTCTACTTTAATGCTCGAGTTCCGTAATATGGTTGGCTCAAGTGGGCCACCTGGGCTGGTTGGTGGTGCACCTCATACCACCACGATCATCAGGTCAGACGCACTAATTGGTGGGTAATTTCACTTCATTATCTTATATATATGACCCGCCTCACAGACACAATGCACACTATCCAGTGAGAGTTTCTTGCACTTGCACACAATCTCACGCATTTCGCATCCATCAGAGCGGTATCTCTTTCTCATTCTCCCTTCTCTCATTTGTCTTTTTCACTTGTCTTCTTCTGTTGTGTTGCATGCTTTCAAACTGGATTTTTAATTTTATTTTAAGACTGAATACAATCTTGATTGCGTCTCTACGTTAGGGAAATGTTGAGAATTAGAGCCGAGCGAGTTATCTTCTATGTCTCATTATAGTTATAGTTTATGTTGAAAAATAATTTAGTTTTTAACTTTTTAAACTTCTATAATAATGTGGCTTTAATATACGCTATTTTGAGTGTGACTTTTAGAAAACTCTGTTCATATCTTCGATGTGCTCTAGTTGGTAAAACCAATCTTGTGTGTGTGTGTCGTGAGATCATTCATCACACAGGTGCAACCAGATAAGCCGATTGCTGGGACTAGGCACTATAGCAATATAGTCGGCCATCTATATAGATAATCCCTGACAAATGCCCAGTGGTCACACTTGCACTGATCTTTCCCTCTGCCCCTAAGGTAAATCGAGGTCAGGGAGAAAGTTGTTTGCTCTTCTCCTAGCTGGGTTTTCCATTTGACACTCTAGGATCTAGAGCAATGAGTAGACAAGGTGCAAGTCACGTGTATCGCAAAATATACTGGCAATCGATCACTTGTTGGATCACTTGTGCATGGCAGTTACAATGTTGTGTGTAAATCTCCTTTTGACCACTGCCGACTCATAACTCAATCACCGTAAACGTATACTTTAGATTCAAATCAGTTTATCTTTTTTTCAAAATTCTTTTTCAAATTAAATTGAGTTCAAGCCAAAGTTAATGAATGGGAATCTCCCTAACTAAGATATTTACAAGAGGACTGGCGCTAAAGCACCGTCTGCCTCCTGTAAATAAACTGTGGCTAAACCGCCGAGGTCAAACTCGAGTTATTATAACTCGAAGAAATATGCAAAAAATTCGAATCGATTCGAGTGAGAATTGAAAAAGTTTGAATCAAATTTAAATGAGAATCCGAAGAGTTATGCACAACATTCGAATGGAATAGAAATAAGATTCGAATCATAGCAGTGAAAGTTAGATTCAATCGGTCATAAATTCGAATCACAACAAAAGTAGGATTCGAATTGGTTAAGCACAGTGAAGTACCTTAACTGTTACAGTGCAAAATGGCCGAGTAGCAGAACATGAAATTTTCTAAGTATAGAATAGGGCATAGAAAACCATCAAATTTTATATTTGCCATTAATATATGAGCTCAGTGTGTTTGATTTTTGTGGTAATGTGTGATTCAAAGTGACATGTGAGCTATGTCGATCTTTGTGTGCATCTTTACCTAAGAGCAAAGAGTGAGTCTCGTGAGATGCTTGGCACAGTATGGAGCAGTCCTTGACAGTCACACCGCATCAGAGAAGACTCTCTTCTCCCACGCACCATACGTGCACTACTGGTATTAGCCTGTTAGGTGATCGTTCTAATTACTGTGTCCGTGCTGCGTCCAGTGAGTCCACTTGGAGCAGCAAACCACCGACATGTCTTTCCTTAATGAGCCTCATCGCGAATCATGTTGCATGATGATCAACCATGGTGGTGAGATGATAAGACCAGCCAGAAGAGTGAGTGAGAGAGGGCAGCACGGAAATGAACTCGCTGCAAGGCGATCCATTCAAGTGGCTTCTTCACTCGGTCCACGCGAGGTGGTTTAAATAAATAAACACACACAGAACAGCACCACTGACCAGTGGCCACCGCCTGGCCCGATGACTATCCAATCCGCCTCACCACGGCTAGCTCGCTCCACTCAACTATAGTAGATATACTCAATCCAATTCTAATGACAAACGTGCTGCTAATATTAACTCCCTACTCGAGCAACATGTGCTTGCGCGTTTTTTATGTGTTGTCGTGCATTGTGGCCTGGCGAACTGAAAAATGGACTCACACCTCGGAACTTGTTGATGTGTGTGTTTGCCGCCATTTAATCGAACTAGATGCATGCCTGCGTATGTGCGCGCGCTTTACAAAATTGGGAAGTGTCGAGCTTGATTAGCAGCCGGAATTAATCCGCACATGGAGTGAAAGAGGTAGAATGAGACGCTGGAGTGCACTAGAGAACATGGCATGATCGATTACGTGCAAATAAATCAATGCAAGCCATCAGTGTCTGACCCGCACACACTAATCTCTAATGACTTGTAGAGTGATTAGTTTTTTTGTAACGTGTTTTATTTCAATGTTGTCAAATAGTAGCAAAAAAAGTAGCGCGTGGTCCGTGGCGATCAGTGATGGTTTTACTGAGGCGCAGTCCACTGGGTTGGTGCAGCGGAAGTCCAGTCGTCTACGACAGCTCCTGCGGCCACGGTGGTTGTGCCCGCACTCATGGTTGGCGCAGTCCACTCATCGGCCACCTGAGCGTTCCAGTCGGAATCAGGACCGGCGGCGTCAAACTCAGTGGTGACAGCCTCAACAGGCTCGTTGAAATCGCTCTCAATCTTGACAGTCTTCTCTGCGCTAAGACCCACCTCTTGTTCCTTCTCCTGCTCCTCGGCTTCGCGGTAGAAGTACATGTCCACCATGACCTCCCAGGGAGACTTGCGCGGGATGGTACCCTTGAGACGGAGCACCTCGCGAGCCAACATCCACCACATGAGACCGATCGAGTGAATGCCCTTGTTGTTGCATGGAATGGCCACATCCACGTAGCGCAGTGGCGAGTCAGTGTTGCAGAAGGCAATCACGGGGATGTTGACATAGCTCGCCTCGGTGATGGGCTGGTGGTCGGCCCGTGGGTCGCACACCACCAACAAACGAGGCTCGCGGAACGACTCGGTACGGCTCTGATTGGTGAAAGTACCGGGCGTGAAGCGACCAGCGATTGGTGTGGCACCAGTCGCCGATGCAAACTTGAGCACAGCACGTTGGCCGTACTGACGACTCGAGATGACGTACACGTCAGCCGGATTCTCAATGGCCACGATAGCGCGAGCAGCCAACACAACCTTCTCCCAGGTCTTGCGAAGGTTCAACAGAAAAACACCTGTCAAAAGGTCAAGTTAAAATTTATTTACAAAACAAAAATTAAAAAACAAACCATCAGCGCGACGCTTGTAGACGTAGGTCTCCATCTGGAAGTCCAGATTGTTGGTGCCAAGGTGGGCACTGGCTGCCAACAGCTTGGACACATCGTCCTCAGTGATCTGCAACGCTTCTGATCCTCCCGACATCTCGTAGTTAACTTTGAACAGTAACGGTAGTTAACCTGTGAAAGCAAATTGCAAAAAGAAGTTAAAATCAGCATCATCATAACACAGAACACGTGTGTTCAACCAAGATACATTAAATTATTTAAAAAACTGAAAAATATAAAGCAAATACTGACAAGAAAACAAACAAACAAGCTTAACGTTATCACACTAAAATGAGGTGAGAATAGGAAGTGGTCCAAAAGGAACCGAGTGGAATAAAAAGTGAGTAAAACTTACAGTAAAGTGGATGCCACATGGGACGGGGCGAGCGAAAAGACAGTGTGCGCGGAGGGAAGAGGAAACCTTGCTTGCGAGACTCGTGCCACCACGCATGCGCACGCCGACTTGCCCTCCACAGATGATGTAATAATTCGTCGTATTTATCACTTTGTCTAACAGATGGCGCATCAATCCCGAAGAATTTGTTTCATATGATTTTGGAAACACATTGTTTTGGTTATTTAGCGTGATATTTGAACCATTCTAAGAACAATGTGTAAATAACACTACAAAAAATCTGATTTTTTCTAAAACTATAACCCCCCGATTTTAAGCAATGCATTACTTAATACTGAACTATTATTCAATGAATTCCTGAAAACAAAAATATTATTACAGCTTTAAGTTCAACAGGTAAACAAGTTTTGTTTTATTTGCTTACTGAATTTATTTTTTTCCATTTAGGGATTTCCTGCCACAACAGTATTAAATATTAGCCCGAATATTATAATATCAGAATGGAATTTTCTATAATTGAAAACAAATTAGCTATCTTTGAAGAAGCTGGAAACGGATTTTTAGCTTGTGATGAAAACGGCTAAAATATTTAAATATTTTTTCTGTGTCTATTGATTTTACCATCAACAAGCGATGGTGATGATCAAGATAATTTGCTTTGAAGTACTTCCACTTGCAAGAAACCTCAAAACTGTGTGCTAATGCTTATTTGCCGCAAGTAAGCAATCATCATCATCAAGCCTAGTAGTATAGTTAAATGTTTCTCTCATTTGGTTTTTCTCACTCTTGCATTCTACACGTTTTCTTGCTTGCCGAGTTTGCAAAGTTGAAAATTGAAGCCGAAATATATGCTTGAAAGAAGAAGAAAAGAGGATAGGCGCAAAAAATAAGATTCTAACTTTTCAAAATTAGATCTGGTTTCGACTTTGCTTCATTTTTCTCTCTTTCTCTCTCCCACTCTGTGTTGTTGCAATGTAGAGTTTCACTCTTTCACCAGCTCCAATGAGAGAAAGAGAGTGAAAAGAGAGAGAAGTTCTCGAAGAAATTTGGTGCCGGTGGTGGTGAGATAGACAGCTCAAGACATCACCAGACAACTATATTTAGAGTCACCGCCCGGAGAGAACCTAAAGAATTTTTTCCTCTTTCATCTTTTCTCTCTCTCGCTCTCTCATAGTTTTTCAAATAAGGTTTGTGAATCTCTCTCTCTCTCTCCCCTTCCTTCTACATTCAGTTCTATTTAACACACAACCAACCAAAGACCGAGACCAGGAGAGAGAGAAAGAATATTTTTTTCCTCATTTAGATTTTTAGTTGCACACGGTTATTTTTTCACCGTATCTCAAATAGAAGGTTACCACCCTATTTGATTCCGGAATCATAATTCAGATGCTCGTTTAAGAATCGAGAATATAATTTTTAATTCTTGTTCAATCGAAAGAATTGATTGTTATTGAATTCCAATGTAATTCTATTTATTTATTAAATGGGGAAGTCAAGTTAGAACTCTTTGAAGTGTAATAGAATTTTTTGCATTGAATTTGCAACCAGTGCACTTTATCTTTGTGATTCACTAGTTTTATCATGATGATGAATGTTTTTTAGATCACATGATGTCGTGCTGTGAGTGTTTTAGTGTAGGGTGAAAGATGAGATGAGATCAAGGTTAGACTTTCACGGTTTTGTGCGTTTCGAGCACGGTTTATCCAAACAATCATGGAAAGTAGCAATGCCGAAGAATGGGAGAGAGAGGGAGAGAAAGAGAAGGATTTTCGGCGAGTTAGTCTCAGAAAGAGAGAGAGGGAGAAAATAGGAATCGGGCCATTTCGAATAAACAATGGGTCGGGAGAGACTTTTAATGTATAAAGGATCATAAGGTTTGTCTAACTCTTGACTTGTGGTAATGGGGGGATTACAACGGAAGAGAATTGAAGGGAGAGAGAGAGAAAGAAAGAAAGAAACATTGACATTTGAGTCATCGAGAATCATTTTTCTGCTATCGACTTGTGTTTCTTGAAGGTTTCAAAAATTAATAAAAAATTGCTAAGTAATAAATTATTTTTTCAATTTACTTCTCTTTTCTTATTAATTTATAGTTTCACATATTTTATAATTTCTATATAAAATAATTTATTATAATGGTCCGTATTCATCTGTTCTCTTTAGGGTTAACTTTGAAAATTTTAATTGAAGTTAATTAAAACAGACTGGTTTAATTGAATTAGAATATTTTCGAAGATATTGTTGAAGTTAACGGTTCCTTAGGTCCTAGAAAAAGTTGACCCTTAGAGGGACAGATGAGTACGGACCAATATCTAAAATATTACTATAATGTGACATTTAATAATGTATTTAATCTTCACAAATTGCTACAAAATATAAATGCAAAAAATTTACATTCTACTCATCAATATATTTATTTTTTGATTGATACTTAAACGTCTGTGTGTGTAACTCATTGATTAGAAGTTGTCACTATTTTCACTAACGAGCCATCTATTTTCTGTTGTTGGTTTGGTTAGATTGCGTACATCGATTGACGTCTTCGAACTGCATCATCAACCAATTGGATTCATGGCCACGAATCAAGATCGTCTTGTGATGGATTGAATTGGCACCGTCTTTCGATACTCTTTGTCACCGCCTGAAGGAGTTCAATATTGCTCGAGCACTCGCCCCCAATCGGAATCGCTTTCTATTTCTCTCCTCTTTCCTCTTTCTTTTCATCATTCTTCCTCTCAGTGTGCAGTGTACTGATTTGGCTCCGTGCACACGAGAATACCTTGCATTCCATTCGGTATGGCCTCACACTACGTCTGCTCTCGACTCTGCCTAGGGATATTTACATTGGTTCGGTGCAATTCGGTGCCACCATTGACGAGAAGAGGACGACGAGAATGAGCTCGATCGAGAAGCATTGCGAGCGAAGATGTGTGCTATAGAGTGGAGTGGTGAATGAGGGGGATGCGTGGCGCGCAACAGGCACTGCTCGACGCGACGTGCAAAATGCTCCCAAAATTAGTCAACTTGGAAGTGATGTTCCCCGCTGTGGGTCGCCTGAATTAGAGCTTGAGGCGCGGTGTGTTGGCTTCGATTCTGCCTACCACACTCGGTCGGCGCCTCCCACACGGTCTGATAGCACTAGTGTAAGATGCCCGCCACCACCCCCCTCCCCCTTGCAGTGTGTGAATTGCCAATGTGGGGATTTAGGGATGGAGCGTGGCGCCGGGCGAGTGCCAGTTGCGCATCGCCCGCAGTCTCCCGAGCCCCTTTTCTGCCGTGCTCTAGCTCTCGGTGAGCCCGGTGATCGACTCAGTGTACCAGCCCGACCAGTGGTGAGAAGATCTCTCTCTATCTCTCTCCTTCTCCTCCAACTTTGTGAATTTGGTACGTCTATGGTGATAGATCTCTTCGAGCTCTTTGCCCCACACATAGCAAACATTATCTTCTTCTTCTCTTTGTGTGTATATTCGACGTCGATTGTGGTCGAGTCGCCATCTAGTCATAGATAATCAGCTGCTGCTAATCTTTCAGGCACTCACCTCTTATTTGTTTCTCTTTCTCTCTTCACGGCACAGTATTTTTTGTGGTAACACCAACCAACCCCCCCAACCAAACCAACCAAAATGGAGGCCATCAAGAAGAAGATGCAGGGCATGAAGCTCGAGAAGGACAATGCCATCGACCGAGCTGAGATTGCCGAGCAGAAATCTCGCGATGCCAACCTTAGAGCGGAGAAGGTAGAGACGGGCATCTCTGCTTTTGGTGTGAAATGTGTGTCACTAACCCACCACCCTCTTCTCACTCACCACAGTCCGAGGAGGAAGTTCGCGCTCTCCAGAAGAAGATCCAGCAGATTGAGAACGAGCTCGATCAAGTGCAAGAGCAGCTGACCCAGGCCAACACCAAGCTCGAGGAGAAGGAGAAGGCTCTGCAGACCGTAAGTATCACCATCACCATCTTGGAGGGGTGCTTCTACTAGGCCATCTTGAGTAAGGCTCTCTCTCTCTCTCTTTCTCGTTTGCCGCCTAGATTGCTCAACTCAGAGAGCGAGTGCAGATGTTGTTGAGGCTAGAGCAGTTGAAGTTGGAACTGGCTTGCTTTGTTTCCGATTCTGACGAGTCTGATGAGGAGGGCAGTGGTGATGAGGAGGACAAGGTGAAAGACAATGGGAATGAGGATGGCGTGCAAACTGAGCCTGAGCCAGCTCCAGCTGATCAACTGTCGATTGAGGCCCCTCATGTCGACCCGATCCAAGAGCCCACCGCCACCGACCTTCTCGAGCTCGAACCCCAACAGTCGCAGCAGGAGTAGTTTTAGTTAGTCTTGTGATATCGACTTCAATGTATTTCGATTTCATATTTAATATACTGTTTTTAAAAAACACTTTGAATTGAATACAATTGACAATAAATCAAGAATATTCCCGTAAAATGGTTCGGTGAGAGGTGTGATAGTGTGAGAGAGGGGAGAGAGAGGTGGTGGTGTTAGTTGGCTTGATGGTGATACCTAATATAGACACCAGTTGGCTCGAGTCCTTGAGGCCACAAATCGACCAACGAAGCGGGGTGATGTGCACTCACTGCACCGAAGTCTTGCTCGCGCCTGCCAAGAACTTGGCTTCGATCCGATACTTTACGTCACTCACTCACCGTATGTGTGTGTGTGTGTCTAATGGAGCTATTAATAGAGTGAGTCAAAGAGTGAGAGGCGTGGCAATTACGATGGAAACTTCCGATCCATTATCGATTTGCTTCCGGTCTAGGTATTGATTCAATGCTAATTAGGTTAATTGGTTTGATAGCGATGCTAATTGATGTTTGATGTCTCTTGTTTGTGGTCTAGGCTGAAGGTGATCTTGCTGCTCACAACCGTCGCATCCAGCTGATCGAAGAAGATTTGGAACGCTCGGAGGAGCGTCTCAAGATCGCCACTGCTAAGTTGGAGGAGGCCTCAGCCGCCGCTGATGAATCCGAACGGTACTGAAATCACAATAGCTTATTTTTGCAAATAATGAAACTAATTGATTACTCTATCTTTGTGTAGTATGCGCAAGATGCTGGAACACCGCAGCATCACCGATGAGGAGCGCATGGAGGGTTTGGAGAATCAGCTGAAGGAAGCCCGCATGATGGCCGAGGATGCTGACCGCAAATATGATGAGGTATTGTCTTGTCCCGAAGTATATACTTTGACTATCTATCTCACTGCGGTGTTATGTGTGTATTAGGTTGCCCGCAAGCTGGCCATGGTTGAAGCCGATCTGGAGCGTGCTGAGGAGCGCGCCGAGACCGGTGAATCGTAAGTCTCCGGATTCACTTTATTTTATTAGTAATTCATTTTAACATTTTAAAAATTCTCATTTAACAGCAAAATTGTCGAGCTTGAGGAGGAGTTGCGTGTGGTTGGCAACAACCTCAAATCTCTGGAAGTCAGCGAGGAGAAGGTACCGTTTTGACCATAGCTCTCTTTACAATGTTTCTAGTCTACTAGTGTATAACTTTGGTTTAATACTAACCTTACTTCTTTGATTTGACCTTTTACCCCTGCCTAATTCGATTGAACCCTCGGTGTGCCAATCCAATCTGAATGTGTATCTCCCACTCGAATCGATTGTTTGTGTTTGTGTGTGTGTCCATCCTGGATCGGTAGGCCCAACAACGCGAGGAGGCCTACGAGCAACAGATCCGTATCTCGACTTCCAAGCTCAAGGAGGTGAGTGTCAAGGCAAACCCTACTAACTCGTCTTTTTCCTCTTTTCTCTCCCACCTACAACACGTACCATTAAAACTTTACAAACACACACACACACAACCCTGGAGATTATAGGCAATGGCAAAGGAGGATGGGTACATGAAGACGATCAAAGTTCTCTCGGGAAAGCTACAACAGGTCTGAGTTACAGAGTTCTGTCTTGGTGAATCATCTTATAATAACCATTCTATGAGTGTGTGTATGTGTGTGATGGATTGAGATTTAACCTTTACCCCTTGGATTTAGTTTGCATGAGTTATCGAAATTATATTTGGAAAAAATCGTTACTCATTTTAAAGACTCACCCTTTCTGATTAAGATGTTTTGAAAAGTTTGGTTTTGGAATAATTCTAACATTTTGTTTGTGTTAAACTTTAACTATACCAGTTTTGGTGGTTTATTAACCCAAAAAATATATTCCAAGTTTTTCGGATTATTGCATGAGGAACTATTTGAAAACGAAACTCCCATTTGGTTAAGTTACATACAAAAATATATCCCATCCTTTTGATTCTTCTATTCTTTATTCTTTAATGTTTGTTATTTCAAAATATATGAATATACTAACCGATTGATATGATTAGGCTGAGGCTCGTGCCGAGTTCGCTGAGCGTTCGGTGCAGAAGCTCCAGAAGGAGGTTGACCGACTGGAAGGTGAGTGTCTCGAATGGTTAATCAATTGATTCTCAATTATTAACTCATGGAATTCCCTTCAGACGAGCTGGTCCACGAAAAGGAGAAGTACAAGTCCATCTCGGACGAACTGGACCAGACCTTTGCCGAGCTCACTGGCTACTAGACCCGAACCAAGACCATCGCCCCACCATCCCCAAAAACAGCACCCAAAACCACGGTCCCTTCCCGCTTATATATATTTATTGTTATCTTTCGATCAATCAATCTATCTAATGTTATCTATAATGTGTGTGTCAATCAAGTACTATTATTCACCATCCATGTACAATCCAAGAGAGCAACAGCAGCAATAATAATAATAATAATAATACCAACCGAAGAAAAAACATTTCCCACTTATCACGTTTCGGTTTGCCTGTGTAATTATATATATTTAAATAAAAAAACCAACATTTATTATTACTAAATAATAAAAAAACAATTTTTTAAAACTTTATATTACTATTATATTTTGTATAGAATTCTTACAACAGCCAAAAGATAATGATACAAATAATAATAAAACAATGTGTTATTCTAGTCATTCAAAAAATTGAAAGTATTTACTATACAAAAAAATTGCAATAAGTGTTTATGATTCTTAACACAAGATGGAGTGTGTGTATTTGAATTTTGAACTTGTTGCATTCGATTCGAAATTCTTTTTGTTACTTGAAGCTTATTTGAACTCGATTTATCTTGCGAATCATATCATCAACAAGTATTTGATTTGTAACTTTTAAATCTTTGTCATCTTAGGAAAAAATTGTTCAAATAGTTAGCTGAGAAAAAGAGGGAGAATTGTGTATGTGTATATCGTATTTAGCTAAATCTTCAGTTGAGACCAGAGATGCGAATAAAACATAAAAGAGATATTTACAAACCACGTGACAATTTAACTAGTTCTAGTACAAAAGACGTGGCTAGGCAAAGAGCAAATCGAAGCTAGCAGTAAATTCTATGAGTAATAAAATACATTAGTCACGTTCTTTGTGAATTTCTCATTTATGTTTTATTCGCAACTCTGGTTGAGACTTCCAAGATTTCCACATATACATAGACATACCGCCAATTGACGTCAAGTGATGCAGAACTCACTGTATGAGATGGGATCAATCGAACCATCAATTGGCGTCTGTATTGTTGATCTTTGTGAGCTCTCCTCCGGTGTTTACATTATTATTACAGACTGTTAAAGAGTGAGCATAATTCTTCGGGATAGACTTTAGAACACACACAGACAGATAGACAAATGTAAGTGGGACGTGGAATTGTTGCAACATTCACATGACACATCTGGCTAAACTGCAAGAAACAATAGTATTTGTTTCACTTCACTTTAATTACTTTTTTGTGTGTTGAATTTTTTTTGCAAAGAAAATTTTGTTATTCTTTCTCTCACTAAATAACTTACTGAACAATTGTTTTGTGGAATTTTTATCACTTTGGTTTGCTAGAACTTGAAACAGTTATTATATGATTATCGATTAAAAACTATAGAATGTGTGACAAAAACGTTTGATACAAAATGTACTTTGAATCAACAAAAAAATAAAATCTAACAGTGTTTTGTACATAATGTTTAAAATAAAGAATTTTTAAAATTGTAATTATTGTTAATGAGGATGATGATAAAGATAGTGATTAGTTAAGGTTTTAGCACTTTAGCACTTTGTGTTTGAGTTGGCTCTATGCCTACTTGAGTAGTGTGTAATGTACGCTTGAAAAGTTAAAAAATACGCCAAAAATACAACTTGTTATATTATTTATTTTTAAAAGTTTTATAAAATTTAGGAATGTCGAGATAAGATTTTTTTACAATTTAATTTAGAAAACTTTAACAAATAAAAAAAGTAAAATCGATAGTGAAGGAGACCAAATCAATACTTTGCTTTGAACAATGTTTACTTTTGGATTCTCTCACTCTCTACTTCCTATTTTGTTGTGTTTATAATATAGTTTTATTATATTTATTCATCAGGAAATGGTGAAATCAACATTATATATAAATGTTATATTTTTCCATTACTAAAATATAAATTTTTCTTTTTTTGAATAAAAACATGTGTAATAAATTACTAATAATAGGATGCGACAAATTTGTTATAATACGATTACTTCGTCTTAGTCGAAAATTTTCCTCTGTTTATTGTTTGGTGTTTTCAATATGAGAGAAGAATTATCCCACTTTCATCACCACTCTCATCATCATTTGTGTAGTCTTGTGATTTAATTCATCCATCAAGCAAAAATATTTTCTTTTTATTACAAGTACACAAAGAACAAATTAAAGCAAAGACCCAAAGTTTCTTTGAAATTACGCAATCAAGATGAAAGTAGGTTTCTATATTTTTGTGCGTTGTTTATATATATTTGTTAAAATTAGCACACCAAAATATAATTGTAGAGAGAGAATATTTTATCACTATTGTTATTATCTGCACCACAACCAACATCGATTCATCAGGGTTAAACTTGTTGCGTACTCTGAATGTCTATAGTTGAATCAACATCATATCCTTCGACATCAACCTGGATTTACTGATCCGCATCTTTTCTCTCTCATTCTCTCTCTGTCCCATCTTTTTAATTTACTGTTGTTTCATCTTACTCACGTATGTGTGTCTTTGAATGTCTAAGAGTATCGGTATTCTTTCTTTCTCTCTCTCTCTCTCTCTCTCCCTCCACTCTTCCTCTATCTCATATACTTCTACTCTCGTCTATCTCTCTTCTATTTTTATTTATAAAACTCACCCAAGTTATATAGCTTGCAATGTTGTATTTTCTTTCTTTCTTGTCTATTTTCCTTAAAGACCATCAGGGAGAATTACAGTGATCTAAATTTACTTAAATATGGAAAAAGTTTCTGGTGTGTAAAAGAGAGTGGAGGAGAGGAAGAGGGAGAGAGAGATGAAAGAATGGGAGAATTTTGAAAGGAACTTGAGGAAAGTGTGTGAGAGAGAGAAAGAGAGAGACTAAGTCGAGTTTGAGAATGACAGGAATGGCATCTGGTGTATGTGTGTTTTTGTAGAAGTGCAGTAGCGCAGTAGTGCAGAGAGAGAGAGAGAGAGAGAGAGAGAGAGAGAGAGAGAGAAAGAGGGAGAGAGAGTGTGTGTGTGTGATTCAGAGAATGAAAGTGAGAGTGAGAAAAAGATGGAATCAGTGCCAACTTGACGACGATTCTCTGTGATGTGTTGTGCAACACACACGTTACAAGTATCACCAATTGAACTCGATTGAACTTTCGATGATGATTGCCATCGGGCAATGTCACCCGCCAGGGAGAGAGAGAGAAAGAGGGATGACACTTCTAAGAGTAAGAGAGAGGGGGGCAAATGTTTGACAAGGTTTCAATTTTGATTACCAATTTGAATGCTTTTTAGAGTGCATAATCACTCACCTAGATATATTGTTTGCAGAGAGAGAGAGAGAGAGAGAGAGAGAGAGAGAGAGTGAGCTAAAATTGTCTTTTCACTTTCTCTCTCTCTCACTACTCTAAGTCAGCGGATTCCATGAGTAATTAGGTGTTTTGTCTCTTTCATTCTTTAGCTCACTCGAATTGTTTCTCATACAGTCTATAGACTTTAATAATGAGAAAATGAAGATAGCGTTTAGTTGTATTCTAAAATTGTAATAGTGATAGTGATGATAAGAAAACATTGTGATGAGTCCAACACATGACTTATGATTCTGAATTGTTTTTTTAGAACTCTTACTTTTTGTTTTGATTATTATTTTATGATATAATTTTAAAACACAAGAGAGATTGAGAGAAAAAGCAATTCCCTCACGGGCTATTAATTGTCGAGCTTGAAATTCCCAGAATTCCAGTGTGTTCTAATGACCCATGTCCTTAAATGTCACCTTTTTGCCTGATTGATTAATGCTGATGTCTCTTTTCTTCTGGATTCTGTCTTCATCATCTTCTTCTTCGTGTTTCTTTCTTTCTTACTGGGTTGTGGTGTGCACAGGGAAGCATGGGGATTTCATCGGTAGTCGGATGTATTTGATGTCTGGTCTATGCATATGTGTGTTCTAAATCTGTTCCCTTCTCTAACCCCTTTTAGTTTACCATCGTCTTGTTGCTTGTGATAGTGAGAGGTGCGGGATTCAAGTTGATCGTGTCTACTTGTCACTCGGGTGGCAGGAATGGCACGAGCCACGCCCACCATGGTGCCACTCATCTCACCTCACTACTCTCCCCTTCTCTCTCTCTCTCTCCTCTACCAAACCGCTACTATCATTATCAAAGATCACACTCGAGCCCTTTTCATCTCTTTCCCTCTTTCTTAACGGATGCATCGGAATGTATAGGGTGAGCATCAATTTCAAGATAAATTGATCGTAGATTTTTGCAACTTAAATTATAAAATTTTTTGAACTTTCTATAACATTTTTTTGAAAATTTTAACAAACTTTAGCCATTAAATTTGCATTTATTGAATCGAAATTTATGCTTTGAGAAAAACTCAGCTACACGGTACCAGTACCAGATTGTCTTGTTTCATTGAAACTCTCTTTCTGCCCCTCTCTTTTGCAATGTTCTTGTACAACAATGAGCTTGTCAGGTCTGGTCCTCGGTTCTCCTATTATCCCTAGTCTGAGAAGTGGCTCTCCCTCACGCTTTGAGCTATATCGTTGCACACCGAGAATACTTTCTTCAGTGAAGCGAAGTGTGTGTTTGTGTGTAGAGTGTAGAAGACTCAAAATAACCTGTCTACCACACATCTACCGATGGTGTGTGTGTGTGTGAGTGGGAGCACGCTAGGAATGCACGGCGTGTTGGGCGTGTGCCTGACCCAAAAATGGATTCTACAGGCACACGGTGTGGTGGTGGCGGTGCAGTGTGTAAGGTGCACACCACCGGGCAGATTGTTGGAATTGCGGTGGGTGAGCGCGCTACACCCGGCACTTTGTTTTCCCCCTCTCTCTAACTCTCCTAGGTTTTATAATGCTATTCTAGCTTTGGTAGGCCCCCTCTCTCTCCAAGCTCTCTCTCTCTCTCTCTCCTGGTCTATCTCTCGGTATCCCTCTCTTGTCTACGTAGACGACTTGTATGGTTAAGCAAGTGAGCGGGCTGGGCGTAGCTCGGGAGGACGTCACCACGGGCGCCAACTGTCCGCCGTTCGAGGGCGCCTCTTTTTCCTACTGGCACAGGCTCGTCGTTTAAAAGTGTTCGCCTCGGAACTAGACACCCACATTGCGCTGTGCGGCTTCGGAGTGTGTAAGTTCGTCTCTCGTTACTCTGTTTTGTTCCTTCCTCACTCTCTCCCCTCTTCCCAACACTACTCTTGGTGTGTGGGGGACCCTCTTGGAACAGACAGCTTTGTACCACAACATCACCATCACTTTCTCTCTCTCTCTCTCTTCCACTCTAAATTGTGCTCTCTCTCTCTCTCTCTCTATTCTAGGGAGAAGTTGTAGTGCTGCACCCACCCTTCGACACCCTCGGCTGTTCCATCTTCTATTCTCTAAATTGTTGAGTGTTTGAGTCAACAAGAAGAAGCCGAGTGCAACCATGGCGGAAGATCCCGATCCCTCACAGTACCTAATTGTCTCGCTCGAGCAGAAGCGAAAGGACCAGACCAAGCCGTACGATGGCAAGAAGATGGTCTGGGTGCCTGACGAGAAGCACTGCTATGTGCTGGGTAACATCGTCAGCACCAAGGGAGATATGGTCACCGTGGAAGTGAAGAGCGAAGAGGTAAACCATCCACACCTTCCCATGTTTTTCTTCTTTTCCTCTAGGTGTCTGCAGTTCGTCTCAAAAACTATCATCTTGGTTCTCAGATCTAATATGAATGATAAGAACTTGAACTTCCGGTTGTGTACAGTGCAGTTAGAATTTCTTTATGTTGACAACTTTGATTAGCTTTTAATTATAATCTTGGCTATTAAGATTTGATTAGATATAGTGAGATAGAATTTGAAGTTCCGGTTGTTAGAATCTCTTTAGTTAATTTGTGGCTAACCAAATGCACTTACTATTGGCGTGGTGTAGCGAACGGTGAAGAAAGACCTGTTGCAACAGGTCAATCCACCCAAGTTCGAGAAGACGGAAGACATGGCCAACCTCACCTATTTGAATGACGCCTCTGTGTTGTACAATCTCCAAGAGCGATACTATGCCAATATAATCTATGTAAGTTTCATGACACACCTTACTAATATTTGGTTTTGTTTTTTGCTTTCTCCACACCCTTCACACACATTGGTCACACCCCTTACCTATTCTCTTATCCAATTGGTTCTCAATTTATCCCACTTTCACTTGTTTCACTTTATCCTTTTCTCTTGAAACTCGTTTGTTTCTCTCTAAACTATCCCCTCACTACCTAATCCATCTAAACCTTATCTACGTGAACTCCCCTCGATGACCTATGACCCCTTGACCCTTTGACCTGAATGACCAACCACAGCGCACAGTCAAGAAGGATCTGTTGCAGCAAGTCAATCCACCCAAGTATGAGAAGACTGACGATATGTCCAACTTGACCTACCTGAACGACGCCTCTGTGTTGTACAATCTGAAGGAGCGTTATGAAAACCAGCTGATTTATGTAAGAAACTGGCACTTTCTTCCCAATCTGACCGGTTCCTAAACTCTTTCTACCTCTAAAGTCCCTATGTGGACGGTCTCCAAGTTTTTTAAAGCATTTCCCACCATTCTCTTGCCCTCCAATTCCATGTAATATGTGTGGTTATGTTTTCACTATTTTATTCCTCTCTAACTACCTCTTTAAGTACTGTTTCACCAACTCCACTACCCCCCATCTTTCCCCTATATTTGTATCTCTTGTTTCCTCTTCTAAACACTCACACAAAACCCTACCAAAAAATCTGTAATGCTTTTCTGTTAGGTTCCCAGCGACGGTGGATTGTTCATGTTAAAAAAACTAATACGTTTTGTTGTGTGTTTGGAACGATGTAGACCTACTCTGGCCTGTTTTGTGTGGTGATCAACCCTTACAAGCGGTTCCCGATCTACACCAACCGCGTGGTGCAGATGTACCGTGGCAGACGTCGTAACGAGGTGCCACCTCATCTCTTCGCCATCTCCGACGGTGCCTACACCGAGATGTTGACCAGTGAGTACCACCCTACCCCTCCAAACTGGGTTTCTCCACTCTGGTGCACTCTCAATTTACTCTACAATTCAATCGGTCGCTTTTTGTCATCTGGCCAAATCTGGCGATGGCTCGGCCGAGACACACATCTCTCTGTCGGTGTGAGGAGTGTGTGGCGCCACTGTTCGCTGGCTTCCATTTCACTCTGCCTACCAGAATCTTGGCCAGGATTCTCCTGCCGGTTAGCTTATGTGTGTCTCTAGGTGGCTATAAATAGAGTAGCGGTGCCAACACCACCCGAGCTGCGAAACGCCGAGGCGTTGATGGCGCCCGCGTGTGATTCCTTTTTAGGCCATCAAGAATTTTCGGTACTCTCTCTCTCACTGCTTCTTCTAAGCCACAGATGATGCTTCAACCAGACAGACAATCTTCACCTCCACATCAGCAAGATACTCACATTGTAGTTGTTTATATTTACTCTAACAACGAAATGAGAGTAAGTTTAAGAGATCACCAGATCCATCTGTGTGATGAGGCATTGAAACTCATTCTTGGAAAAAAATGAGGTCAAACTCATGGAGTAGGATAATCAGATGAAGTGGAGGAGCATAAATATATAGGTCAATCAAACCAAAATGATCAAGCACCAGAGTTGGAATCTTTGGGTTCCAAAAAAACGAATGAAACTAATGTACGTAACTTTGCTACCTTGCAGACCGTGAGAACCAGTCTATGCTTATTACGTAAGTTGCGTTGGAAATTATCCAAAAACCCCTTTCCTTTTCCCCTCCTTCCGTGCTCCCCACTCGTTTCCTTTTCCTGTCTTGAAAAACTGGAACTGGTGTCAAGGGTGTACGATGGATGTGCAGGGGAGAGTTAGGCAAATGTAGAGTTGAATGGACAGGTGTGTCATGTGATATATGGTGATAACCGGACAATACATGTCCTCTGCAGTGGTGAGTCAGGCGCGGGCAAGACGGAGAACACCAAGAAGGTGATCACCTACTTCGCCACCGTGGCCGCTTCTGGATTCAAGCGAAAGTTCTCCTGTGGCGTAAGTTGGTCATTCTTGTCTCGAGATAGACGCTCCAGCTTGATGTGTACGAGTGCGTGTGAGAGCCAATAAGATCATATATAGAAGATTAAATAGATCAACTAAATCATTTCTTACAACCCATCGTCTCTCTAAGGGTTCCAGGTTTCTCCTTCCTACCCCTCCCCTTAGTAACCTATCAATCTCTCCTTTTCTCCCCTTTTTTCTTTCAATTGATAATCCCACAAAATCTAACCGTTAACCTTAACCCCACAACCCTACATTTGACCCCCAGTGGTGAATCTGGTGCCGGTAAGACTGAGAACACCAAGAAGGTCATTGCGTACTTCGCCAACGTCGGTGCCAGCAACAAGCCAGGCGATAAGAAGGGCAAGGTACTTTTCAGTGCACAAAGAGTGCATATTTCCTTCCCAACACCTTTCGAGTTTAATTTCCCTCCCACTCGATGTATCATTGGTGCCCTTTTCTTTTCCCAAGCCAATCTTTCCATAGCTTTTACCCCCCAAAATATATCCTCCTTCCTGTGCGTGAGATTCTCTCTCTACTCCACTTTGCGTGACTCGCTTTTCAAACTAATCTGTAACCTAATATATAACCTAACCTTGATTTTGAATGGTGTGTGAATGGAGAGGACTAACTCGGGTCACTTGCAACTCAGGGTAACTTGGAAGATCAAGTGGTGCAGACCAACCCGGTGTTGGAAGCGTTCGGTAACGCTAAGACCGTGCGTAACGATAACTCGTCACGTTTCGGTAAATTCATTCGAATTCACTTCGGCCCAATGGGCAAACTTGCTGGTGCTGATATTGAGACCTGTAAGTTGATCAAGTTGTTGTGATGCAAGATCAGATACATAATCGATATACTTGTACATTCTAGATCTGCTGGAGAAGGCTCGTGTCATCTCACAGCAGCCTCTGGAGCGATCCTACCACATTTTCTACCAGTTGATGTCTGGTGCCGTCTCCGGCCTCAAAGGTATGAAATTTATCCTAGTATTATCCCAATCGATTTTTTTGGTTTCCACCGAAATCCCCTTGATCAATTGGACCACAGTTCCCGTTCTCTCCTTAGTTTGTTTCTCCAGATGATTCTCTTTAGATTAATCTCTGTCATAACCCTAAAAACCCTAAAATTTTTTTCTAAACCAAGCCCTTTTTAATTTTTTCTTTACCACCCCCTTTGAACTTGTTTCTATGTGTTACGGTTGTTGTTTGTGTGGTTGTGCTCATAAACAGAGAAACTGCTTCTGTCGAATGACATCCACGATTACAACTTCGTGTCGCAGGGTAAAACCGAGATTCCCGGTGTGGATGACAAAGAAGAAATGAATCTGACTGATGTGAGTCCCGTGTTCCATTCCTAGCAAAGGCTCCCCCCAAACTGTCTCAAAGCTCTGTCCCCCTTCTATTCGGCTACCTTTTGCAATCGCGTATTACAGTTGATTTTATTTTTAAACCTTATCGCATTGTCCCTTTCTTTTGCCAAGAATGAGTAACTCGACATCTAATCGAATCTAAAAGTGATTGAAAGTTGAAGTCGATAAAAGTCTGGTTCGCTGTGGTCTTAAATTGAATCATTCAGTTAGGACTTCTGCTTTAGGTTTAGCTGTCTCTAATTGAAGTTTCTCTCTTTGTTCCAAAAATTCCTCCCTCTCCTTCCTCGGTCTCCTTTGCTCTCATTCTCCCAAACGTTTCCCCGAATTCATCCATCTTCACGCACAAATGTGCGGTTCCTCATCATCTCTCTCGGTCTTAATCATGTGCAGAGAAACTGCTTCTTAGCAATGACATCAAGGAGTATAACTTTGTGTCACAAGGCAAGACTGTCATCGAAGGTGTCGATGACCATGCCGAGTTTCTGATCACCGACGTAAGGCGACTTCTCTGCTTCACACTTTTTATCGTTTTGCTTCGATTACCTCTTCTTCTTGGAATGGCTTGATTCCTTTTGGAATTTAACCTTGCTGTTTGGGTTAGAATGACAACTTTAACGCAAAATTGCTTGTTTTAATTTAAAATCACCCCACACTGGGGTAACTTGGGCACAACTAACCAAACCCTGTTTGGCGCGTGTAGAATGCGTTCGATGTGCTGGGCTTCAGTGAAGAGGAGAAGTATGACATCTACCGCATCACCTCGGCTGTGATGCACATTGGTACCATGAAGTTCAAGCAACGTCCCCGCGAGGAACAGTGCGAGCCAGATGGCACCAAAGAGGGTGAGGAGACTGCTCACCTGCTCGGTCTCAACGCCGCTGACCTCTACAAAAACTTGAGCAAGCCACGCATCAAGGTCGGCAACGAGTTCGTGACCCAGGGTCGTAACGCTGCCCAGGTCTCCTACTCAATTGGTGCCCTCGCCAAGGCCATGTACGATCGTACATTCAAGTGGATGGTGAAGAAGCTGAACGAAACACTGGACACCCAGCAGAAGCGCCAGTACTTCATCGGTGTGCTCGATATTGCCGGTTTCGAAATCTTCGACTTCAACGGCTTCGAGCAACTTTGCATCAACTTCACCAACGAGAAGCTGCAACAGTTCTTCAACCACCACATGTTCGTACTCGAGCAGGAAGAGTACAAGCGTGAAGGTATTGAGTGGTCCTTCATTGATTTCGGTATGGACTTGGCTGCCTGTATTGAGCTCATCGAAAAGGTATCTATTACTGTTAAACACTTTGTTTTGTTTCGGTTTCAATGACCATCTTCTCTTTACCCCCTATGCTAGCCCATGGGTATCTTGTCCATTCTCGAGGAAGAGTCTATGTTCCCGAAGGCCACCGACAAGACCTTTGAGGAGAAGTTGAAGACTAACCACTTGGGCAAGTCGCCCAACTTTGTGAAGCCAAAGCCACCTAAGCCAGGCTTGCCGGAGGCTCACTTTGCCATTGTGCACTACGCCGGTACTGTGCCGTACAACGTCACCAACTGGCTCGAAAAGAACAAGGATCCGCTCAACGACTGTGTGGTCGACCAGTTCAAGCACGGTTCCAACAACTTGTTGCAGGTGATCTTCGAAGACCACCCAGGTCTTGGTGGTGGCGATGACGGCGGAAAGGGCGGCAAGGGTGGCCGCAAGAAGGGCTCTGGTTTCCAGACTGTGTCCGGTCTCTACCGAGTAAGTCACACCTATCTACACTACCACACGCACACAAAAACACTAATCACACACTTAATCATCACTAAATAGTGAGCTCGAGCAATCACGAGCCTTAAAAGTAATCATTTTCTATGATTCTAACATTTCTTTCTTCTCGTTTCCCAACGCTCTTGTATGTCTCTCCCTCTCTCCTAAACCATGGTTCTAAATGCAAAAATCAAATCTCTCCTACTATCCTTCTCTCACTCTCTCTAAACCTCGATTCCTGCCTGCAATCAATCAATCACTATCATTCTCTCCCTCTCTATCTTGTTGGTCTTGTTGCACGCAAATTCCCTTGTGATGCGATGGTGATGTCACCCCTGTACCCCAAAAGGAACAACTGAACAAGCTGATGACCACTCTTCGCCAAACTCAACCTCACTTTGTTCGTTGCATCATCCCTAACGAAACCAAATCCCCAGGTATCCAATCCTTTCATACCCTTTTGCCTATCTTTGTTCCCACCGTTTCCGTTTGCCGTATCCGTATCCGTATCTCACAAGCTTGTCTCTAAATGTTTGGTATAGGTTAAAGTAGTTCGAATTAAAAAAAACACACCCACACACATCTACATACACTTACACACAATAGTGATAGTGTCGAATTGATCGATGACCAACATGTTTCTCTCCCTCTACTTTCTGTGCTACTCAAATCTCTAGGAACAATTGAACAAACTGATGACCACTCTTCGCTCCACTCACCCTCACTTTGTCCGTTGTATCATTCCCAACGAGACAAAATCACCAGGTAACGATAGTTATACGGTGCAAGCGGATTCGGCTTCGATCGTCATGACTGTTCTCTTCTATAATCTTTAAATTTGTTTTGATAATGAACATTGAAAACTAATTAACCCATTTGCCATCGTCAACTCTAGGTGTCATTGATGCCCACTTGGTGATGCATCAGCTCACCTGTAACGGTGTGCTTGAAGGTATTCGTATCTGTCGTAAGGGTTTCCCCAACCGAATGGTCTACCCTGACTTCAAGCAACGGTAAGTGACTTATACCGGGGGTGGGCTTTTATTGAGAGACGTGACTGTGTGAAAGTGGAAGATTTTTTGTACATTTTAAAGATTAATGTGTGAGGGAATGTGCATATTCAAGAAAATTCATGTTGAGATGTTTGAAGCAGTGAGAGAGGTCTTCACCTTCAAGTTGGAGAGAAAATTTGGTGTATGTGAACTAATGCAAGTCGGTGTGTGTGTAACCTCTGCGAATTTAATGCAATCATCGATCGCATCATTCTACAAAACAGATACACGATTCTGGCGCCAACTGCGGTGCCCAAGGGCTTTGTGGATGCTAAGGTGGCTACCGGAAAGGTGTGCGAGGCCATCGCTCTGGACGATAACGACCACAAGCTTGGTCACACCAAGGCAAGCATTCACTCAATTGCCCCACACCAACTATTCTGGTTCCTTTTTCTACTTTCCATTCTCTTATGTTGTGTTTCGCAAAGTTACTCAAATACCGAATGATCCATTTGTCCTCGAGTCCATTTCTGGCGAAAGCTGGTTTTAAGTTGCTCAATTCTATCTATTTGCGTTTTTGTTTCCAATCTGATATTCAAAGCAAGATTCCTTTAAAGTTTTGGATTCCAATAACCATCTGCTCAAACTCTTATTGTATTAATTCTAATCTATGTTTCTATGTTCCTTGTGTGTGATATGTCGGAATCCTTTGCAATCGTAATCCAATCAATTCCGTTTCCTCAAATTTTATCATCCATTCAAATTTTTACATTCTAATAAGTTCCATTGATGATTCCAAATTCCTTGTTGGTTCTACATTGGAATCCTTTGCAAAGCATTATTCCAAGCCCAATCTCTCTGCAAGTTTTGCCAAATCTCTTGAGTTTCCTGAATGTGTTGATGTGATGTAATGTGATTCCCACCTGTGGCTAGGTTGCACTAGCTCGACTCATTAACCCAATTGGTTTCCTTTTTGTTCTCCCCCTTTCTCTCTCCGTGTTCTCAATCTTGATGCTATGCAGCTACACAATCTTGGCTCCTACCGCTGTGCCCAAGGGCTTTGTCGATGCTAAGGTGACGACGGAGAAAGTGTGCGCGGCCATTTCTCTTGACGAGAATGACCACAAGTTCGGTCACACCAAGGCAAGAATTCCTATATACCTTTCACTATACCCCTTTCCTCTTTGGTTCCCACCTTGATTCTTTTCCCCTCTCTATTTTCTTTGGTTTTGCAAACATTCCAAGTTTCCCAAATTGGTTTCTCATTTCTTAAGTTTCACATGCATGAGAGTGCTGCGTTTCCCGTTTTTTAAATTTTTGTTGTTGATGTATGCGAGTATGGTGCACTTCTCTGGTTTCCCATTGCAATCTAAAATCAGTCAATCTAATGCATCTCTTCCTCGTGTTTCCCTGTTCCCAATTTCCATTGAATCCCACGACCCTGTTGTGTCCCCTATGTTTCCCCACAGATACACAATTCTTGCTCCCACCGCTGTGCCAAAGGGCTTTGTTGACGCCAAGGTGGTCACCGAAAAGGTGGTCGCCGCCATTCAGCTCGACGAGAATGATTTCAAATTTGGCCACACTAAGGCATGTTTCCCCCTATCTTTCTGTCTATCTCTCTCCCTCTCTTTCCTTACTCCTCGATCAATGTTCTCCATTTGTGTGTCCTAGCATGAGTCCTTTTGATTTAATTTGTCACTTACCTTAAACCTTACCTATACCTTGATTGTCTTGTGTGAACTCTTGGCTCGTTCGGTGTGCGTGTATGTAATTAGCGTGGTGCCGTAACCCTTGACCTTAACCTCCACCTCCCATCCTCATAACCTCTTTCTTCTTTTCCTCCCTTTCCCGTCCCTTATCCTGTGTTGACTTACCCGTCCCGTGGTGTGGTGTCTTTGTACCCACAGCTACACCATCCTGGCACCCACAGTGTTGCCCCGAGGCTTTGTTGACGCCAAGGTGGCAACCGAGAAGTTGATCGCTTCCATCAATCTCGATGAGAACGAGTTCCGATTTGGTCACACCAAGGCATGTCCCTCCTCCCATCACCCTTTTGCATGGTTTTATTTTTTATTATTATTAGTTGGCCATAGTTTATGTTGCATGTGCTTATTACCTTTCCTTACCTCAACGCTTTATCATAGTTTCGATGTTGGTCTATACTCGATTACTGGGTTCTCTTTAATTTATTAACTTTAGCTTATTTTCCCTTTCCCTTCCGTGCCTTACTAAAATCTAAAATGTTGGTGTACAACTCAAATCTTTCATATTGGCTTTATCTCCTTACCTTATCCCCTTCCTTTCTCTCTTTGGACCCTCGAGTAAACCAGCAAGTTTGCATGTCTTGTAATTTTCTATCACCCTTCCTTCCTTTCCTCTTCCTAACTTCTTTCTTTCCCCCTCCCGTTGTGGCGATTCTCTCCAACTAATTTATGCAACTTTGCGTCGGTTACGTTCAAATGAGTAGATTTTCTTCCGTGCCGGTGTGTTGGGTCGTCTTGAGGAGTTGCGTGATGAGCGACTTGGAAAGATTCTCACCTGGATGCAAGCCTGGATCCGTTGGTACAACGTCAAGAAGTCCTTCAAGAAGTTGCAAGACCAGCGTATCGCGTTGTTGGTCATCCAGCGCAACTTGCGCAAGTTCCTTACCCTGCGCAACTGGCTCTGGTGGAAGCTGTACTCGAAGGTCAAGCCACTGCTCAATGTGGCTCGCGTCGAGGACGAGCTCAAGGCTCTCGAGGAGAAGCTCAAGAAGGAGCACGAGGCCTTTGAGAAGGAGGAGAAGCTGCGCAAGGAACTCGAGACACAGAATGTCAAGTTGTTGCAGGAGAAGAACGACCTTTACCTTCAGCTCGAATCAGAGCGATCCTCGTCCGGTGACGTCGAGGAGCGTTTGATGAAGGCTATCTCGCAAAAGAATGACCTCGAGAGTCAACTTAGCGTATGTGATTACATCATACTCGGCCACTTCTCACCCTTTCTTCTCCTTCCCCAATAGGACTTACAAGATCGTCTTTCGCACGAGGAGGACGCACATAACGCACTGAACACGAATAAGAAGAAGCTTGAGGGTGAGATTTCCAACCAGAAGAAGGAAATTGAGGACCTCGAGTTGGCTCTGCAAAAGGCCGAGCAAGACAAATCTTCCAAGGATCACCAGATCCGCAACCTCAACGATGAGATCGCCCACCAGGATGAGCTCATCAACAAACTGAACAAGGAGAAGAAGAACCTGCAGGAGATCAGTCAGAAGACTGCTGAAGACTTGCAGGCAGCCGAGGACAAGAACAACCACCTCAACAAGGTCAAGTCCAAACTTGAACAGACCCTCGATGAGCTTGAAGATAGTCTGGAGCGCGAGAAGAAGCAACGCGCTGACATTGAGAAGAACAAACGCAAGGTGGAGGGTGACCTCAAGTTGGCCCAGGAGGCCGTGGCTGACCTCGAGAAGAACAAGAAGGAGATGGAGCAGAACCTGCAGCGCAAGGAGAAGGAGTTGCAGGCTCTTGCCTCCAAGCTCGAGGATGAGCAAGCACTGGTGGCCAAGCTGCAGAAACAGATCAAGGAGCTTCAGGCTCGCATTGAGGAGCTCGAGGAGGAACTCGAGGCTGAGCGACAAGCCCGTGCCAAGGCCGAGAAGCAACGAGCTGATTTGGCCCGCGAGATCGAGGAGTTGAGCGAACGGCTCGAGGAGGCAGGCGGTGCCACCTCATCTCAGATCGAGCTCAACAAGCGCCGTGAGGCCGAAATGTCCAAGCTGCGCCGTGACCTCGAGGAATCCAACATCAACCACGAGCAGGCCATGTCTGCCCTGCGCAAGAAGAACAACGACATGGTGTCCGAGCTCAGCGAACAGGTGGACCAACTGAACAAAGCCAAACAACGGTAGGTGTCGCTAGCTGAGCTTGCTCACTTACCCTTGCTTTAATTTCTGCCGCTTCCTCTTGAATTACCCTTAGATGTCTTCAAGTAGATATCCTCAATAGATAGTAGATATCTCCTCTAGACTGTCCATAAATATCCCTCGTAATGTCCCTCCGTAGTTAGTAGCATGTGTCTACTTAGCACAGACTAATCTACTCCAATTCTTTCCTATTCTCATTCTATAATCCAGTCTTGAGAAGGAAAAACAACAGATCAAGTCAGAGTTCGATGACTTGAAGAACAGTGTGGACCATCTCTCTAAGGACAAGGTAAACTCGTCGTATTGAACCCTCTGTTTTTGGTTTGATATCATCACTCTTTTGGACATATGGTAGAGAGTAGAAGCTAGGTCCTATGATTTACTAGGTTGAGATAGCGTTATGGTTGATAGCTACGCGCGCATTGCTATATTTGCTGAAGCTTGTCATGCCAGTTGTGATAATGGTCAATCTAACCATTTCACTTGCGGTGGCTCTCGTGCTCAGACTTGAGAAGGAGAAAGCCACTCTTGCAGCGGAAGTTGCTGATCTGCAAGGAATCGTTGACCATGCCTCAAAGAATCAGGTAACCAAACCATCGTGACCGTGTCGATAATGTTGTTGATGATATGAATCTCAAAGGACTGAGTGGTTGTGTAATAATTTTAGCCATATGGTAACCTTGATTGTTTGACTTAGGCTAACACCGAGAAGCAGAACAAGCAACTCGAGATGCAGCTTGGCGAGGTGACCGGCAAGCTGGACGAAACCAACCGCACTCTTGGTGACTTTGATGCCGCCAAGAAGAAGTTGGCTGCCGAGAACAGCGAACTCCAGCGTCAGCTTGAGGAGGCTGAGTCACAGGTATCTCAGCTCACCAAGGTCAAGAGCTCACTCCAGACACAGCTCGAGGAGGCGAAGCGCACCGCGGACGAAGAGAGCCGAGTAAGTCGAGTCATCTTGTTTGGTTAGAACTTCGTCCACTAAGCCCACTGTCACTTGGATAGGAACGCGCTTCCATCATGAGCAAGTACCGCAACTTGGAGCACGACCTGGATGGTGCTCGAGAGTCCCTCGAAGAGGAAATCGAGTCTAAGGCCGACATGCAACGCCAGTTGGCCAAGGCCAACGCCGAGATCCAACAGTGGCGCACCAAGTTCGAGAGCGAGGGTCTTGCCCGGCTCGAGGAGTTGGAGGAGGCCAAGAAGAAGCTTGGTGTGAAATTGCAGGAGGCTGACGAACACATCGAGCAGCTCAATGGCAAGGTGTCCGGCTTGGAGAAGACCAAGCAACGCTTGGCCGGCGAGATCGAGGACATGTCAATCGAGGTGGAGCGTGCCAACGCTCTTGCCGCCACCTTGGAGAAGAAACAGAAGACCTTCGACAAGGTGATCGCCGAATGGAAGCAGAAGACCGACGACCTTGCTGGCGAGCTCGATGCCTCGCAGAAGGAATGCCGCAACTACTCCACCGAACTTTTCAAGCTTCGTGCTGCTTTCGAGGAGAGCCAAGAGCAGTATGAGGCTGTTAAGCGCGAGAACAAGAACCTCCAGGACGAGATCAAGGATCTGCTGGACCAACTTGGCGAAGGTGGTCGCAGCGTGCACGAGCTCGAGAAGTCTCGCAAGCGTCTCGAGATGGAGAAGGAGGAGTTGCAGGCTGCTCTGGAGGAGGCCGAGGCCGCTCTCGAGCAAGAGGAGAACAAGGTGCTCCGAGCACAGCTCGAGCTGTCCCAGGTCCGCCAAGAAATCGACCGACGACTCCAGGAGAAGGAAGAGGAGTTCGAGAACACCCGAAAGAACCACCAACGTGCCCTCGACTCGATGCAGGCCAGTCTCGAGGCCGAGTCTCGTGGCAAGGCCGAGGCTCTGCGTATGAAGAAGAAGTTGGAGAGCGATATCAACGAGCTGGAAATTGCGTTGGACCATGCCAACAAGGCCAACGCCGAAGCACAGAAGAACATCAAGAAATACCAACAGACATTGAAGGAATTGCAAACCGCATACGAGGAGGAACAACGTGCCCGGGACGAGGCCCGCGAGCAGTACGCCATGGCCGAGCGACGATGCAACGCTCTCCAGGGCGAACTCGAAGAGAGCCGACAGTTGTTGGAGCAGGCAGACCGTGGCCGACGCAGTGCCGAGGCCGAGCTCGCCGAACTTCACGACACCGCCAACGAACTATCCGCCAACAACGCCTCCCTCTCGATGGCCAAGCGCAAGCTCGAGGGCGAGATGCAGGCACTGCAGGCCGACCTCGACGAGATGCTCAACGAGGCGAAGCAGTCCGAGGAGAAGGCAAAGAAGGCGATGGTGGATGCCGCCCGACTTGCCGACGAGTTGCGCGCCGAGCAGGAACACGCACAACAACAGGAGAAGATGCGCAAGGGCATGGAGCAGACCATCAAGGACCTCCAAGTTCGACTCGAGGAGGCAGAAGCCGCCGCGCTCAAGGGTGGCAAGAAGACCATCCAGAAGCTGGAACAGAAGGTTCGAGAGCTCGAACAGGAGTTCGAGTCGGAGCAGCGCCGCCACGGCGATGCCTCCAAGAACCTGCGCAAGGCAGAGCGACGCATCAAGGAGTTGCAGTTCCAGGCTGACGAGGACCGCAAGAACTACGAACGGGTGCAGGATCTGGTGGACAAATTGCAACAGAAGATCAAGACCTACAAGCGACAGATCGAGGAGGCGGAAGAGATCGCCGCGCTCAACCTCGCCAAGTACCGCAAGGTGCAACAAGAGTTGGAGGACGCCGAGGAGCGAGCCGACATGTCGGAGAACGCACTGGCCAAGCTCCGTGCTCGCAACAGGAGCTCTGCTTCCGCCACTCGTGGTGTGAGTCCAGGCGTAAGTTCCAATCAACGTTTCAATTTGACCCACACTAACTCTTTCCTCTTCTCTCTCCCTTCCACAGCCCATGCAAAAGCCCCGACCAAAAGCCCGTGTTGAGGATGAATAAGCGCCCGGCGCAACCTCACTCTTTCTTCACACACTTTCATTATTTATTACACGACAACTCTTCCCTTCCGCCAAAAACTTATATTTGTTACTAAAAAAATCTATTGAAAAACCATGCCAGATTTCTTACCCTCTCCAACATACACGCCCCTACTAGTTTGATTACCTTTCTATGCCTAACCTTTATTTATTATTATATCTTACTATATATATTATTATATATACCAAACACCAGTGCATAGATTGAGGCGATGCGAAAGCAAAAGTTTGACTCATCTCTTTACCTTTCTCTCTAAATCACCATCAGCAACACTCCGAAGCGCAAAACTAACATTCACCAACAAATAGGATTAACAACATATATAACAAGAAAAGCAGCACTACAACAAGCACTCTTCTCCACACTACCTACCAGATGAGAAATGTGAAGTCGTGGTTTAACTTTGCTTTCGTGTGCTTCCAGGAACTTACTTACACACATGTTAATAATGTGGATTGACCTGACCCAATCTATCTTCTTATTATATATTATTTTCATCATATATAACTACTGTTGATTTTATGTTATAAAATAGAGCCCCTATCATCAATAAATTAAAGATGTCTGGTGTTTGTAATTTTTGTTTGTTGTTGGTCCTGTTTGGAATTCTAAAGCATATACAAAAAAAACAAGATTGAGAAAGAGAATAGGGAGAGAAAAGAGTCTCTTGACCTTTGCTCTAGGTCAAAGATTCTTTTGAGCATGAGTATGTGCCATTTTTTTAATCCCTCACCGATGTTTATTTGTTGCAAGAGTACAAAGGTCATTTCTTCTCTCTCTCTTTCTCTCGGCAAATAATAAAAATAAAAATATATTTACTTACTGTTGTAATGTGATCTCAGACGATAAAGTTGTTTCGTAGTATGTGGACAGGCAACGTATCTAGTATTGGGTCCAAAGCACATGTTCCGATTTGCCTGCACTGAATGGCATTTGTTCTGACGTCTCTGGGGCCACAAAATCGCTTATTATCGGCTAATAAAATTTAAGCGGCTAGAATTGATAAACAAGCAGCTTGATTTCCATAGACTTTATATTAAAATTAGCGCTAATAGCAATGAATCAGCGTTTTTAGCCGCTTATTTTCTAATTCCAGCCGCTTAAGCGTTTTTGTTGCACCAGCCAGGAATGTTGTGTGTGCAAGTCAGCCCGTTTCTTAAATTTACTCTTTTCTATGTTTGGGTATTATTATATTTTTTTATTACAACAATAAAACTATTACACTTCTGTTTGAGTTTTAAAGGTCTTACGTAAATCACAAACTAGGATGAATTGGACTAGTCAATATCGATTTTGGCTACTAGATTAATTCAATTAAAAATATGATGACTGTTTCAACTCAATTTCATTATGTTTCTACTAATGAAATCAGAACCATTTTAAAAATTAACTAACTCTGAACCAAACACCACAAAAAATCAAATGTTGGCTTAAATAATGCCATCTGGTCTATTTAATTTTTTATACACACAAAATTAATCAAAAAATAATATAAATATCAATCAAATATAAACTTTCAAAATTAAAAATGAAACAAAAAAATACACTAATCCAACATGCAAAAAAAGAGAAAAATAACAGAAAAAAGAAGAGAAAGATTAAAAAAATATACAACAAAAATTGTAATAATTATAAAAAAAATTGTAAGAATATAAAATAAGACAAAAAATAAATTAGTATTCAAATAGATAAAAAAATTTATGTTAAAAATAAGATAAGAAGTGAGAGAGAAAGAGATGAAAGATCGGTTCACAACATACAACAAGTAATAATAATAATAATAATGACATGTAAAGAGAGGGAAACTATGCACAAGAAGAAAGTAAAACAAGGCTATTCACAGAGTGTGAAATGTGTTTATGTGTTGAGTTGTCTACAAGAACTAGTAATGATAACGATCATAGAAAGAGAGAGAGAGAGAATGAAAGAGGGTATAGTCAATTCTACTAATGATGATTATTGCAAATGGTCGAGAAAGTGTGGGGGTGGTGTGATGTAAGTGGGATGGGTGGTGTGTGATGGATGGGAGAGAATGAATCAAGGTGGCGAGAGAGCAACCATGATCAATCACAAGCGAAAAGCTTTGAGCATTTGGCGAGTTTCGTATTCAAACCGTGAGAGAAAGAGAGAGAGAGAAAGAGTGATTACTCATCACTGATGAGTGACAAATTTGATAATGATGATGATTAAGTGAGAGAGAATAGGGAGCATCAACAACGCTCCCCAATGGCATCGAGTATTACAATAGAGAGAATGGGAGAGAGAGAAAGAGAAAGAGAGTAGATCTTCTCATAAGTCGCCAAACTCGGTGATGTTGTTGGCCGCCTTGCGTCGTTGACTTCGACGTACCGCGTCGGCTCGTCGGAACGGTTCGTTCTTGAGACCTGTCAACACCGCGGGTAGGAAAATTAGCATTAGTGAGAATGATCGAGCTAGGAGAAAAAAACGTACCGAGAAGAATGTCCTCAAGTGCCCCATTGTAGACCTCGTCCTGGTTGAGCACACGCTTCTCCTTCACCTTCATCTCCTGTGTATCCTTGCTCTGGTTCTCTTTGGCTATCTGTTTGACTGCGATGCGTTGTCGCAGCTCCTCCTCGAACTTCTTCTTCTGTGTTATCACGTTGTCCACCTGGCACTGTTTGAAGTTCTTGAGAAAACGCACAAAGGTGCCAAACAGTTGGTTGGACGACTCCATCATCTTGGGATTCTCGCCAAAGTACTCGACACACTCGTTGTACTGTTGTTGGGCCTTTTTGAGCTCGTCGCGCAGTGCAGCAACCTCGGGACCTTTCTGTTGAATAAAGGCAGCTAGTGACTTGGTGGCTGGATTCGTTGCCAGGCCAGCCGAGTTGCGAAGGTTGAGTTCGTTCTTGCACAAGTCCATGCCCTTCTCAATCTCGATCACCTCGAGAGCACACGTCTCAAGCGACACCGCGGTAGCCTTCTCAATGATCTGCAACAACCGATCAAAGTCGTACGGCATCTTGATCTGGTCTGCAATGTTATCACTTCCGCCGAGTGAGTGTTTGGAATGACTGGCGGTGAGTCCTTTAATTCCGGTGGCCATAGCAAGCGCTTTGTTGGCTGGTCCGCCACTCTCCGAGTTGTTGATCACATCAACAAGATAGTGCAACAAAGATCGCGACCGATCCACCGATGACTTGGTTTCTGTAATCAAATCCAACGTTTGTAGTTTGAAGCCGTAGGCAGGCGCAGTAGCCAAAGTCCGCGTAGAACAGTTGAGATAGTTGCCAAAGACGAGAATGTATTCGAGAATGGAACGCACTCCAGTCGACTTCTTGATGGCACGCGCCGCTTCGCAGATCGTCTGAATGCGTTGCTTGTATTGCGTAATAATGGTCAACTCGGGCCCTTTAGACCCGTTGGGCGAGGACTCCACCGGCATGTTAATGTTATTCATGTAAAACATTATCCTCAACTTGGGCTCAAGACGTTCTACCTTAGAGATCTGCAGCAAGAATTTGTCCACGTCGTTCATGTCTTCGAGTGATCGTCCCGCTCTTTCGTATTCCCTGTAGGCCTTGGTCTCCTCTGGTTGGGGAATCATGCGAAGCAACACCTCGGTGTAGTCCATCGAGAGCGTGTTTGTGTCAAGTCCGTTGATGGCGCGAACCACTGTGTCGGTCTCGATGTCAATCTTGCGCATCGAGATAGCCATGTTGCGCAGTCGGTTATGCTCCAGCAATGAAACTTTCTCGTTCATCTTGAACCGTTTGGAGGCGTTGAGAGTACCGGTGTTACCGGGTCCCATCTTGTTGGCACCATTCAGACCAACACCATTGACCGCAACATTATTCTTTTGGTTAGGCTTGTTGCCCAGTTTGAACTGCTCTTCAAAGTCATCAAAGTTGATTGTCTTAATAATCTTTTCCTCATTGTGAAAGTCGTTGAAAACTGTGCCTTTCACTTGGTTTGGTTTAAGCGGCACCCAGTTGAAGGTGGGCAACTTAAACTTGGTGGTGTAGGTCTTCTTGAGAGTCAACATGTCGTGCGCTGCCAAGCCGGGCATAGCAGGCATTGGTGGCGGAGGAGGGGGCGGTGGTCCACCCATCATCGGAGGAGGGGGAGGCGGTGGTGGCGGCACCGAACTATCACTGGTCGGGTTGGCACGGAAGGTCGACATCGAACTAGATGGGGGAGGAGGTGGCGGAGGTGGTGGTGGCGGTGCTGCCGCTATTGTCGTCGAGGGACTCTTGATCGGTGACGAAGCTGTGCTCGTGGTGCTGACTAGAGGCTTCGTGCCCAATCCTCCCGAGGACTCGGACGATACAAACTTTTGCTGCTTCTCCAATTCGAGAATCTTGGACTCAAGCAGCGATTCTCTTCGCCTGGTCTCTTCCTCCTTTGCGGTGACAGTATGCCTTAGATGGTGCAACTCTTCCTCCATCTCGTGATTCTGGTGAAGTACCGAATCCCTCTCCTCTTCCAACTCTACCAATGCTTGTTTTAATTCATCAAACTTGCTCTCCCAGTCTCTCTCCGCCTCGTGCAGATGAGACAGCTGTTGTAGTAATTGTTGACACTGCTCCAACGCAGCATTCTTTTGCTCGGCATCCTCCATCAAAGCTCCTACGTCAAAAACATTGTCCAGATAAGCTTGGATCTGCACCTGAAGATCTTCCGACTCGGTGTTGCGTAGTTTGTTCTCTAAATAATCATCGAGTCCAAGCTGAGTAAACTCGTATTGAAGATGAACCCGAAAGTTCATATCTTCCACCGAGTGAACGATGATGTTGATGAACTGCATGCAAGCTACCATGAAGTCGATGTTGAACATTTCGTAGTTCATGAAGTAGTGCATCAGTGTCTGAAAACGCCGCTTCTCTGCCATTTCTTCTTTGAAGTTGTCGAAGGCGAATAGAATCATTTGGTGGCCACCTTTGACAAGACAAATCGCAGCCAACAGCTCAAGCACCAGTGATTTGGTGCGCAAGCTCTTGTGGTTCAAACTGAGCGCAATGCAGTTGATGGCACTCTTGTGTTCCATCACGAGGTTGAAGCCAAACTTGTTGTTCATGATGGCACGCATGCACATAATGCACACGTGCACGTCGTCGCCAACCTGGCCCAGCTTCACCTTGGTCGAGTGCTGTCGCGAGAAGAGATACGATGGCCTCCGAACCAGGGTGTGGTTATTCACTGACAGTTCCGAGTGACTTGAGTGCAGATTGCCCGCCGAGCTGTGATGGTACTTGTCTTGCGTTTGCTGGGCCTATTATTCCAAATAAATACATTATTCGAAACATTTGAAGCATTACGAAATACTTTGAAACCCCACCTGGATCTGTTCGCGAAGTTGTTCCTCCTTCTGAGTGGTCAACCGAAACTTGAGATACTCGATAAGAATGTCCAAGCCAAGGTTCTGTTCGGAGAGAAACTCGCGGACCCACTCGATGTTGTTGGTCCTCAGCGATATCTCCAGGTCACGCAGCACCTGAGTGCTGTTGCAGTCACCAAGTTTACGAATCTTCTTCGAGTTTCGACTAGCTTTTGGGTCCAAGTAGGTGTTGATCTTCTCGAGGTAGGACTGTGGTGACACGCGTGCCGTCACCTTCTCCTGATCACGGATCATCTCCCACTTGCGTTCGTCATCGTAGGCTCGCAGTACCTTCGCTTTGTCGGGCGGAAGGTCCATCGAGGCCAACACTGTTTTCAATACAAAACAAAATCAATTTTAAAACTAATACCAATAATAATACCAACTATTTAGTATAGTTTTGTATGTGTTTGAAATTGATTTGAAAAATTAGGTACAGTGACATATCTTATTTTATTTAGTAATTTTTTCAATAAACAACTAAATTGACTTTTATAAACTTAAAATAACTTTATTCAAATCATTCTTCTAACTTATAAATTAATTTAAAATTCAAAAAATTGAATAAAAATTACTTTGCCGGTTTGAGTTTAGGCAAAGTTTACTCGGCCTAGGCAATGTAGTACTTAAACGATAAAATTTAAAAATGCAACTTGGCCTAGGCAGAGTGTCACTTTACCGGTTTGTCTACTTGGCCGGTAACATATGAGGCCATACTTTAATTACGTAAACAAAATATTGGGATTTTTAACCCCCTCCCCCCGTATAGTAGGCACTTTGGCTTCCTTAAAAGCACTGTCCAATGAAGGAGTTTGTGAAAAATTTTAACCCCTCCCCTCCCCTCACATGCTTACGTAATTAAAGTACGGCCCCTATATACATGACTCTAAACTTAACCAGCATTTTTGTTCGAGAACTTTCTCACACACTGATTTGTGTTGCAGCCACTTTCAAGACCAGTAACACAAATCAGTGTATAAGAAAGTTAAGTTTAGACCTATAATATATATATATTATATCAAATTAAACTCCTCACATGGTCAAAATAATTTTAATCTTTCCGAATTGCCCTGGATTAAAATTTGAGATAAGTCAAGAAAAACAAAACAAAAAGAGATAATCTAAATTGTAAAATGGTTATGCATTTTCCCTTTAACTATGATATATTTGCATAATGCAAGCTCATAAAAAGGAGGTTAGAGTGAAAGTAGATCACGCAGTGTAGAGACCAACCTTTGAGGAAGCGCCTCTCAAGTTCATCAGCATCCGGCATCTCGATCTCCGGTGTGGAGTGGTGCTCCAAACTGGTGCCCATCCTCATGTGGTCGATCTTGTCCCGGAGGGAGGGCGTCGAGTTGCCCGAGGAGCCATGGTGGTTGTTGAGCTTAACCGTCTTGGACTTCATCCTCCCACTGGCGCGTGTCCCGTTGGCGTACGGTCTGTAGTGGTTGGTGGCTTGCTCGGGACTGGCATCACTGGTGCTGGACGACAGGTCAGATTGTGACGACTGCTTGGCGCCCATCTCGCCACTCCACCCGCCTCAATCCGCTCAAGGAAGCACACCCGACAGCTACAACAACAACAACACCACTACGCCTGATAGGACTCAGGCACGAAGACAGTGAAACGCGCAAATGTCCAAGTCATCGCATATGCACAAAACTTGCTGTCTCTAGATGTGTCTATACGTCTGTGTGCCTCTGTATCGATCGATTGGCGCCAACGAGGAGCTTGATATCAATTGACTTCGAAGGATAGTGACGACCACGGCGTCGATATCTACCGATTGGCAACACACGCCAAGGCGAAACGAAGGGGGAGGAAGGGAGAGAGAGAAAGGATTTGCAATTAGATTCAAATGAGTATGATCAAGCAAATGATTCAATGAGGGAGATAGAGAGAACGAGGAGTAGAGATGTAGATGTGTGTGTGTATGTGCATATGTCACTGAAACTCGTGTGTGTGTGTGTATTGGTGCTCTATGATGATGGCAAACAGACACCAATGAAAATGAGAGAGAGAGAGAGAGAGAGAGAGAGAGTCACTTGCGGTCGAGCTTGAATGGAAACACTTGTTCGACCCAACGGATAGTGCCGGTGTGTGCTGGAATGACATCACTCTACTCATACATCACACCCTGGTCTGTGTTTACACGCTACCATTGTCCATGAGAGAGAGAGAGAGAGAGAGAGAATTGAACGATAAAGCCTGGAGTACTTCACTTCTCTGAAAGCACACTCTTTCATCAATCACACGCAATTTTGGGATGAGATGAGATGAGCAAACGGGTGATATGTTGCGGAGGTGTGTGAGCAGAGAGAGAGAGAACAGGGAGGAATGAGAACATTCCATAATAATAAAACACTTGTTTGATTATGTTGGGTACAGGAGACACTCACTCACAACACAGAAGTAAAACAAGTAAGACTTTTTTCACATTGAACCTCACAAAGTCATTGATCCAAATATATTATACTACTAAAAACTAATAATAGTATAATAAAACCATAAATGTAAACATATTTCAAGTTCCTGGATTATAGAAAGAAAAATATTAACCCAAGAATTAAGTGTTAGAGATTATCACAACTCAAAACTTATATCAATGATAAATTCTCTTCCCTTACTTCGGTTTGATTCAATCGTTTAGGTTAAATGTAAAATGCAAATTCAAAATGTGAAACTCCATTTTAAATCAATGTGACTCATAAAACAAGCAAATCAGGTTGATTTGCAAAGGTTAAAAGCAATTTAAAGTTTAGAGAAGAAAAAAACTTTGATAAAATCGTAAAAGTCACGAAAATCACTCAACTAAAATCCCCTACACACACACACACACAAACAAACTTCCTTATTGACACAATCCGAAAGAGTAGAAGAGAGAGAGAGAGAATGTACTGTAAATGCAATTTAAAGTACTGATATATTTTATAGAGAAGAAAACAAGCAATATAAAGTAAAGAAAGAAGAAAGACAGAGGGAGAGGGGGAAAGATATCACACTTAAAAAGACACATTAGTGAAAAGTTTATCAGAGATAACACTTTAAGAGTGAGAGAGAGAGAGAAACAATCTTCTCTTCTAGATAATCAATGTTCGATGTCTCTGTGACCCATGAATGTGAAAAGGGGGAGAAAACCAACTAGTGAGTGAGTGAGTGAGTGAGTGAGAGAGAGAGAGAGAAAGAGAGAGAAAGAGAGAGAGAGAGAGTAAAATGGCTCCTTCAATGTCACGGTCAGATTTTGGTGGATTCTAAGTATGGCAACACTGGAGACAATCTCGCACACGAGAAGATATATATACAAATACTGTGATTCGAAAAGACCACCAAACGTGAGTGATGCAAGTGTGTCCTTATATAACACACACACACATGTAGTATAAATAGCATCACATAAAGATGATGATCAAGACGAAAAGACGAAAAATCCTGAGAGGCACTCTCTTAGAGAATTTCAATCGAGAGTGGGCGGCAGATGGACATAGTAGAGAGAGAGAGAGAGAGAGAGAGCGAAAGAGAGAGCGAGAGAGAGAGGAGAAAGAAAGAGAGAGAGAGAGAGAGAGAGATGTATATATAACGGATAAATGATGTGATTTGACTTAAAAGAGAAAAAAAATTATGCAAAGACAAGCAGACCACAACACTCTCTATCGATGTCACCAAAAAATTTAAACAAATAAATAAAGAAAGAAATAGAAAATGCAGCAGCCAAATGGCCGGATATAAATTTGGAAAGTTCAATAAAGTTAAGTTAGGGATCACAGAAAAAAAAACCAAAACTCTAAAAAAAGTTTCTAGAAAAACGTTACATTGATAGTGCTTGTTAGCAAAGAAACTTTCCGAAACTTTTTAACATGTATAAATACATACAGTTAGCTTTTCCTGCGATCTCTAGTTAAGTGAAGACACACTCTACCAATCGATGTCACTCCCAAAAAAAATCAAGAGAAGCAAAAATACAAATAGTGATAAAAAGTGAAGATGAATTGGAGAAGTGGAGATTTGAATTTCGAAGGGGGGAAGAAAGTTAAAGACAAAGTTAGACTCACACTATCAAACTATGTCACAAAAGATCGAAGATGATGAAGAGGGAGAGAGAGAGAAACTAAGTAAGAAAGAGAGAGAGAGAGAGAGAGAGAGAGGAGATACACCACTTGATGTGATGGTATGATATTGCGCTGAGGGTTGAGTCATCCGGTGCTTCCGACAACGCGATCGAAAACAAACACAAGCACATCGAGAGAAGAGAGAGAAAGTAGAATCGAGTGTGTATATGTATACACGCTCTATGCAAAAAAGAAGCGTTCTCTCTCTTTATCGTTCTCCCTCTCCCACTCTCCCTCTCCTACTCTCTCTCTCTCTCTCTGAAAGATTCGAGTTACTCAAAATCATGCTAAAGAGTGGTGGGCGGTGTCACGGTGAAGTGAGTCCGGCGGCTCGAGCCAACTCAATTAGCTCAATATGCCGAGGCGCGTGGTGTAATCTTCCGACAAGTTAGCCACCATCATCCCAAAACCGCAGACATCACATCACACACATGGCACGCGTCTTGAGAGAGAGAGAGAGAGAGAGAAAGAGAGAGAGAGGGAGAGAGAGTCGAGTGATACAGTAGTATCTCACTTTACATCTCTCTCTCTCTCTCTCTCTCTCTAACTCTAAACCCACCCAATTAATCAAATCAGAGGGTGATTCGAATTACCGAAGGGGAAAAATTTCATCATTATCATTGAGAGATAAGAAGTACTCTTATGTCTTTTTTGAAATATATATATTTCAAGCCGTATAAATTCATCAAATAATATAAATGCATTTGACTTTTAGAGAAAGAAAAAACAAATAATTTAAAAGTGTTGAAACAAAACAAACAAACAAGTTTGTGCGAGTTGAGAAAATGTATAAATTTTTATTTTGTTTCAAAAACAAACCTAAATTGGAAATTAAAAAAATAAAAATATAATCTAGATTTAATGAAAAATCCAAGATTATAAAAATTATTATCTGATTGTGAAATTCGACTTGATAAACTTGTGTTGATTTGGTGAAATTGACTTAAACACAACGAAATTTTCAAACTCAATCGATAAACTTCCCGTAGAAACGGAAGAAACATTGAAGAACCGACTTGATCATCATAATTCAAAACAAATCGAAATGTAAATCAACTTAACCCTAATATAAACTTTACTTATACTAAGGGCTTAACCTTAAATTATTAGCCTAATTTAAATAATTATCAATCTAATCTCAAATGCCAATATTAAGCCACTAATTTGGTTAGCAAGTGAAATAGCCATATAAAATAAGTAGCATTCTAGTGGTTTTAAAAAATTAGAATAATTTTCTACTAATCCCGAAAAATGAAATTACGAAAAACAAAACCAAAAAACTGGAACAATTCTATAACAAACAAGTTCTTTGCAAACTAATGAGAGTTAACAAAAATGTTGCACTTACCATAAAAAATGATGATAATGAGTTAAGGTTTAATGGTATAAATTTTAAAAACTCTCTTGAACCAAAAAAATGTTTTCTGGATTAAGAGTGAAAGAAACTCTACTGTACATATAAACAATTTGTTGTTAGAGTACAATGTGGCTTCCTGAGCCGGCCACAACACGAAAACTGCGCTCCAAGTGATAACGTGCTCCTGCATACATGGATTTGAATATACACACAGCATGGACAATATGTGTGGATATGAATAAAACAAGTCGAAATATCCACACACATAGTTGTAGTAGTAAACAGTATACTTTACATATATACTACACATAGTGTGTGTAGTGTGGGTGCCGCGTTCGCTTTTTTTGACTGATAAACAGTGTGAAACTATTCAACGGAAAACAAAAGTCAACCAATTAAAACTATGGCCAAACTAACCACATACCAAACAACAATGGAACAGACATCAACAAGAAAAAACTCTTGATAACCCTTTAGATTTAATGAACTCGAACTCAAAGGAGATCTCCTAATTTTGACGAGTGATTGTACACTCTTTGGTTTGTGGGCAGACACTTGCTATAAGGGCACTGTTAAAAATACTGTCTAGCTATAACTCAACATTAAGCACGTTTCTGGTTATAACTCGACAAGTCTTTGTCATAGACTTTCAATTTAAAAATGTAAGTTTATAA
>WURS02236845.1:0-89209 GCA_011762765.2 Rhinocypha anisoptera | reverse complement strand
TACATGTAGATCTTTTTTAAAAAATATCCAAAGTCAAAAATTTGTTATCAAGATAAAATTATCTAAAAATTGTTTTTTAATTTTAAAAAATTCCTCATATTAAATAGTTTATTTACGGAAAAAAATTATAAAATTGAAAGATGATAAAATAAAAGCCAAAAATCAACTTTCGTATACAACTTGTTTCAGGCTTGGGAGTGTGACTGTTAAACGGTTAAGCCATATTGAACTAAATATAATGTTTTTATTTATATTTTAACTTTCAGGTTTTAAATCTATTTTAAAATATATTTTCAAAATTTTTCAATTACACTTTTAAATTTTTCTCATGACTTGTCTTGTGTTTTGATGGTTCACCAAAAGCTCTACATGAATGCAATGAAACTTAGAGGTTGATTTGTTGGTAATTCTAGTGGTTACATATTTTCCTTTATTGTTGGTTATTATATATTTGGATTATTAATCTCTTTTAGCATGGAGTGCAGTGGCTGTGCAACTGGATCCATAGTGCAATTAGTTATGCTTACGGTGGTGTCGACTAGCACCCTCACTACCACCCTCACTTTCACTCCCACCCTCACCAACACACTCGCACTCGATTCAACTTAGGCCAAGTTTTGAGACTTTGCGTGCCAACCACAGTTTTGTAGGACATACTTCTCGAAAGTTGCTCAACGCGCTCCACTCGATCTGTTTTGTTTCGCGTTTTACATATTTTCCTCACATTAATGGTGCTTGTACTGAGAAAAAGGAATGATACAAAAGTGTACTTCCCAAAAGAAAAAAATTGGACTTGGCTTTGTCAATTCGGATATTATGTAAATGTTGCTTTCAAATACTGGGTTAATATTTTAGTTTATTGTCATTGGTTTTTCTCTATTTTTTATTTTAAATGTATGTAAGGTGTGTGGAACAATATTAATAAAAATAAAATAAAACAAATTGTGGTTTGCAACTGTTTAAGAACAAGATTGGGTTAAATTGGCATTTCAAATTCCAATTGGTGTGTGAATGTCATTTATTTATGCAAAGTGTTATATTTACACTCAATCACTATTGTTCATCTGCATTCATATGTCTGTCTAAGCACAAATTATAATTATCCGCATTAATTGTCACTTTTATTACAAAGAGTGTAGTCTTTCTCCATGAATCACCATTTTGAGGGCTAGCGTTTATTTAAATTTTTATAGTAATTCTGTCTTTTTGAAAATGATGCGGCTACATGCTGGTGGTGGTGATGTTGGCTCGCACCGAGTGCCGAGCAGTGAGTGTGTGGACAAGCCATCCGGGACAGATGCGCTGATTTTGCTCATTTGCTTTACTCTGGCTTCTCTGAGGCCCGCGTGTTTCTCTCTCTCTCTCTCTCTCTCTCTCTCTCTCTCTCTCTCTCTCTCTCTCTCTCTCTCTCTCTCTCGGTGCCTGCCACAAATCAACTACTCTCGCCACTAGGCTTTCGCTTACCCGCTCGTATGTGTGGATGTTTTAATGAGCTGCGAAATGGATGCGGCGGCGCGCGCGGTTGTGCGATGGCCAAATCACGCTAACACCCACGGTGCTGGTTGGTGCTCTCGTCGTGAGCCCCATCATGCCATTTCTCCCTCGTTCCATATGGTCTGGATTTTGGCACAAATCCTCATTCGTATTTTTACGATTGCACCCGCTGGTGCTCAAGAACACGGTGATACCGTACCACTACTCAGCATAAAAGATTTTGAGCAAAAATATGAAAATTTGTACATTTAATCAGAAAAAAATTGATACTTTTCTCGTAGTCATTAACGTAGTTATAACTTAAATTACTTAAATTTTTGGCATAATAATAAATAATTATTTAAAGTTAGCAATATAATTTTTAAAGATTTACTTATTTTGTTTCACATTCGAGGTCTCATAAGTTAACGTGTTTGACGTGCCACAATTTTCCACCAATTTGAGTATGGTTATACCTAATGAGATAAGCAGTTACTAAAACCAGCATAGCTTAAACCAATTGCTCATTTTTCCACTTTCTCTCTTTCTCTCGTGATGGTTGAAGGACCTAGGCGGATTTTATTGTTGCAAAATTGCCCCCAGTTTATGTAATCATAAATAATGTAGTGTTGTGTGGCACTTTGCTCAGAGCACTCATTGCTGTTGGTGGGCTCACACTCTCTTCGGTTGCATATGTTGTTGCAGTTGGACGCATATTGCATATACTCAAGCCGACTGGTAATGATGATGATTTGTTACCCGCTCACTCGCCGTCATTTTGGAACCCGCATTTGGCCAGTGTGCCCATTACCACTGGCCCTATTGGCTCTTGCATTGGCTCACTCTCTTGCTCTCTCTCTCTCTCTCTCTCTCTCTGGTTTTATTTTAAAACTTTTAAACGCTCGGACGTTTCGAATCGAATCGGTTGTCTCGCGTGCAAAGCCCGCTGGCACCGCACGACCCGGCACTGTCCCCATCGCAATTGTGCATTTGTTTGCTGTCCGCGCACTTGCTCGAGCTATTCTGGCATACCCAATCCCACCACCCTCTCCTTTTACTCGATTTTCCTCTTTCCCTTTAGCCAAATTTGTCTAATTCAAGAGGAATCGACGTCGAGGCTATTTGTCTTGCAGCCAAATTCGAAGCACAACGAACGAGCGCGAGCGGCTTTTGGAATTGGTTTGGAATTTTAAATGAGCCAGATCGGTGCCGATAGAGAGCCACAGACTGAGTGAGTGGGTGAGCCGAGTGATGGAGGGTAGGGCGAGTGACTTTTTTTGTCTTGGCAACTTCATCATCTCCGAGACTAGCAGTCGGTTATTGGTTGGAACATTTTTGTACCCATTTGCATAGCTGGACTGGGAGCAGTGTGAGGCAGAGCAAGTTGAGCACTACCGGTTGAGAGAGCAAGTGAGTGTGCTCCCACCCTAGCGCACCAGCTCGTCATCGTGTCTCTGCATGTTGATTACATGTGCTCAACACGATGCCCGACACGAACCGATGGTGTTAGGCATGCCCTCCACCAAACTGCCTCTGCTCAATTCAATTTGGTATCGCACCCAAGGAATCACTTGACCTGCGGTGCACTGAGAGATGAAACTACTAAGGGTGCAACGAGCCTAATTCAATTCAGCACGATCATACTAAACATAATTTGCAAATTGATTTATTCTTGTTTTCTTTCTTATCTCAGATTTGAGATTTTAAACCAAGATGGTTAATTAATAATTCACTAATGTTATCTTATTAAGTGGAGAATTATTCTGGTTTATTGAAAGACTTGGCGGGCAATGCGAATGGTGCGGACTTGACCGAGGGATCTTTAAAAAATGGACCATCCCTCCACAGAGCATCGATGTATCGTATCTTGATCGTGATGGAGAGACAGTGCACCGAGCGACATTGGCCACGAGCAGGTGCCTTGAGTCTGACGGGTGCCTCGTGGCCAGCAGCAGGTTCCATCATCGACGGGACGTGTTATAAATGGCTAATAGCGAGCTGGTGCGCTCACCACTCGAGGCTATGGCACTGGTAGCAGCTCCATTTCACTGATTGCTTTGCTCCCGGCAGCTGCTCAGGTGATCTCGCTCGCTTTTACACATCGCCCATATGCCAGCCCTTCAGCCTTTTTGGTGACAGGAATGCGCTTTTTCTTTTTCTGGTTTGACTTGAATGCCATTGCTAGAGTGGGCACTGGCAAGAATTGTTTTAATAACACTACGCTACCTAGAGTGAAGAGAAAAGAGTAACTGGTAACAATAGCATATCTTTTACACCCGACTTTTACCTGTCAAACGACAACATCTATTTACCTGTACACACAGAAAAAACTTTCAAATATCTTGTTGTGTCGAAACGAGCTGGTGTTGTTGTTTTGCAATGTAGACTATAGTCCCACTCAAATGCGTATCTATGCATAGCCCATATGGTGGGTTTTGTGGAATTTTTCCCTTTTTGCACTGGAATTTTTATACTTTTTATACATATTTTTTTAATTTATTTCTAGAGCAGGTTTAGGTAGAGTAAGACAGAAAGAGAATTGATTGCTACTTCTAATGGCTAGCTTTCTCTACCGGCACCACAAAGAAAAGCGAAAGTGAATGGAAGAGAAAGAGAGCTATCTAAATTAATATGGATTACAATCGGGAAGACTCAAGTGGCCTTCCACTTCTGTCTTTCTCTCTTCATTCTGGTTTGGTAGCATTGTGCCATCGGTGTGGGCGACAATTCACGCTTCACTGGTCTTGAGTGCCGCTCTCGGATTGGAGTTGTCTTTGGCCAAACTACACTTGGGGTCACCTCATTGCACTGTGTGTGTGTGACTTTACCCGGGTGAGATTTCCTGCTTCGATTCGTACTAATTAGGAATTGCAGAATTGCGCGCAGAGATTTTCACCCTCGATGAGCTACAACAACAAAAGTACTTTTGCCGGGTACCCTTCGAGTCATTGTTACCCAAATCCGATTTGTGTTGATTCGCGCCAGTCGCCAAATTGTTCCGGTTGTTGCTACTTAGCTTTGAAGCAGTTTGCAATTGTCATCGATTTTGAATATACACAAAATCTGTTCAGCAGTTGCACTCTCCACGACAGTCTCGCTAGAGATTAATTAGAGAAGGCAAAAATACTTTACTTTGGAATTTTTATTCTCTCCTACTTTCTGGTTGGCCTTGTGTGGGTGACGGAGTGTCCCGAGTGGAAACTTTGCTTGATGCACCCCGATTAACTTTGACAGAATTTTTTTCTATTTAAACATTTCAATTTGAATGAAGATTGAAGCTTTGAATTGTAGATTTTATGAATTTTATAGTTTAATGTTATTCTAGTTGTAAATAGAATTTTAGCCCTAGCCGATTAGTGATGATAAGTGGAATATCAAAGTCAACAAAGCCGAGTCAGTTCATGTCACATTGATTCCATTCGGAAGGATTTATGTTCCGGTTTTCTTAGTGACGCCTTGAGCGCCTGCACATTCCCATAAATCAATCGCCGATTAGAGACACCACTGCAATAGCCTGTGCGAATTCGTTTCCGGGCCTTGAACTCCTCTTCTGTTTAGCAACAAATTTGTTTTTTGACGTATCAACCATCAATCTACTTGGTTTATTGTTATTTAAATGTGTCTGCTTTACTTTATTTTCCTTTCTAGTTTTTAACAGCCAAATGGACGTTTTTTCTTGCCTACTATTTATGTTGGTGCAGACATTCGAATACACAAAATAGAAATTAGTCTGCATATATAAGTCAAATAACTAATCATACTCATAGCGAGTGAAATTAATTTGTATTAAGTAAGATAAATGATGTCTTGTGCCACTGCGGTTCTTGAAGGATGCTGCTACCGGGTGGGCTTTTATTATCCAAAGTTTTCCAAAGTTGCACACCAAAGAGTGTTTTTCGTATCTATACACTCCATAAAGTGGCAAATGTGGGCTTTGCTGCTTACTTTGCTCAATGAACAAGTGAACAACTAACGGCATAGTTTGAGTTGTAGATCAATTTCTGTTCAGTGCCATCCGGTAACATCACTGCGCAAAGGGTTCATCGTTCTCTGCGATCTTGTTCGCTATGTTTGTTTGTCGGACCAACCAGTCCGGTTGAATGATAATTCCCCATTCTCTTCACATCATCACCCAGTCGGTCTGTGTGGTGATGATGTCTTCCGTTTTTAAGGAGAACTGAAAAAGAGCAAAACAAAAAATTACTTCCTTTGCCATTTGGTTTGTTTCCATGTGATATCTCTCACAATAGACTGTGTGACCTCTTTGTCCCTGGTTGCAGCAGCACTACCTCTCGTCGACTTGCTGTGCATGATTTATGAACCGACTAGAGTTATTGTGAGGCCACTACCACACCACACGATGCTAAAACTTTGAAAACCAAATTCTGCTCCGATGATGAATTCTCAGATCTAATCCCCGCAAGGTAGACGCGCGTCAGCTTGCCCTTGCATATAGATCACTATTTTAACATTGTATAAACTTTCAATCTTAACATTTTAATGGAGTCTTGCGTATCGTAATCTTATTGTTTCTTACCAAGTTATAAATATTCTAAAGGTGTTCTCACAAAAATGTTTTTGTATTATTATTTTAAAAAGTAACGTGTGAAATCTGAAACGCAAAGTTTTGAAGAGGTTATCAAATTTGACTTTTTACTCTTTTTAATAGAATTTTTTTTGGGAAAACTTGATGATTATGAACAAGTGATTTAAGTAATTAGTATTTAAAAACTTTTCATTGAACCGCTGGTAACGTTGTAACTATGTAACCGAAGAAGAAGAGAAGAAGGTGAAAGTAAACTTTTCTTTGTTTCGGTTGCTCGGATTTCGGTGGTAAATTAATTTGTCAGTGACGACGAGTGAAATTGGAGAAGGACCAAGTAGGATGGCAGTAGCGGCATGGATTGCTCGAGGGACTGGCACGACAGGGGGTGTCGCTCTCTTCCAATTGCAACTCGATTAATATTCCACCGAGGCAGTGAGTCAGACCAGTTGAGATATCAATAATTAATCGTCTTTTGATTACTCAACGATTAGTCTGCGATGCAAGCACAGCGCGGCTGAGCAAACAAATTGCATTAAGTATGCTTACCTCTTTTTTCTTTATCTTAAGATGAATATTCTGCTTTAGATAATAGCCATAGCATGTGTAATCTTCCAATTATTTTTGAAAGACGTGTATCATAAAAGTTTTATGAGACTGGTTAAATTCTGAATTTTAGTCTATTCTTTCCAGTACACAAAGAGAAACATTTGATTTTTTTTAAAAGTTTATACATATTTTCGGTTCTAATGTCTACAACTTTAAGATCTAATAGTCTGGTTGACCTACTTGCTATCTCTCTTTTTTTCGCAAAATTTCAATCAATCAAACACGATAACGATTTTCTAATTGAACCTTTCTCCAAAAGTCCTGTTGTTGGTGGTGGAATAGCGCCCTTTCCGTCTCTAATGGTTTCCTTCTTCACGTCCAACTTTCCACCAGTTTTTACCACATTTTTTGCATGACTCCGGAGAGAGTGAGAGAAGTATCTCACCAACTAATTACAATAAGCTCTCGTTATAAATGCAAATATTTGCACCACTGAGTGTGCTTGTGTGTATGGGTGTGTGTGTGTGTGTGTGTGTGTGTGTGTGTTATCTATGCACTGGTTGGCGCGTGTTAATCTCTACTTGCAAGCAAAGAATCTCAGTGCACTACTTCTTTCACCACACCATTTACTCGAGAAGCAGATTTCGTGTTTTACTTTTGGAAAGGAGAAAGCAACGATCCTACACCTAGCTATAGTGGATTGGCACATAGAGTCTAATGGCACCGTCGGGCAAATGGAGCCATCCGATAGAACGGTGTGATAGTGTGGTATCCGCGTGTCTTATCAACCAAACCAGCCAACCAACCACGTCGATGATTAATCAAACTTGATATTTGAGCTTGAGCTTGTATGATTAAAATAAACTGAGAAGAGAAAGCTTTTGGGCGTAGTGAAGAAACTTTTTTCTTGGGTTTAGAATTCATGTAAGATTATTGAGATGTTATCAACCAAACTGATTGACTAACTGAAAGCAAACATGTTTTGAGAGCACAACACTCGTTTGAATAGACCTAAAAGTACACGCACACGGAAGCACTTTTAAATTTTATTTTTAAAAGTACTCTTTAGCTTGCACTATTGATCGATGCTAATATCTCTAGCTTTCTCGCGATTCACATAAGCCAAACAGCTTCTCTTCAATTGAATTAATTTCTAATTAGACCCCCTGAACATTCCCTTTCTTGTTGTAATGTGGGTAAAATCTTCCGCACCACTGAGAGGGGGACAGCGTAGCGAGTGGTTCCATCAATTTGTATCAACGGCGAGATGACTATATCGAGCAAGTAAGGCAATTCCTACTACTACTTTGAAATTCCGATCGCTTGCAACCGCTCGCGACCACCTAATCAGTCAGTCTAGCCAAACCTAGTCGATTGAACTTTCATTGAGTCAGATCGACTTTTGATGACCTTTTCTTTCTGCGCACACCATTTCTAGTATGGCACCGATTGCGATTTAATACTCACAACGATGAACTGCTCGTCTAGGGGTGGACTGGTGCGAATGTATTGTTGGGACAAACAACAACAACCAAAAGTAGACCAATGTTCCATCTGGCCACTTGCCATCCACTGAGTTTATTTGTGCTCTCATCGCATTTTTGTGCCAATTTGCTGCTCTTAACTGTGTCCCCGGGACACGAGATGAATGTGCGCTTGGCAAATTTTTATCGAAACGGTGTAAATAATATGATTCAATTTTGTATAGACATGTTTGTGTGTGTGTGTGTGTTCAAATCATAACATAGGCTTGATCATTTCACGACATTTCACAATGTCTTCAGTAGTTCAAAGCGTAAATAAATTTCTAAAGAATGTAGAACATGAAGATTTGATTAGAATTTGATTCTAACATTAATTCTATTTAACATTGAGAATACATTTTTTTCTTAACTAATAATAACTTTTCTAGAACTTGTTTTAAAAATGTTGCTTATTTTCCAGATAGGGTTGTCTAACCTTCATTACTAGATTGTGTTTGGTCTTAATTGAGACAAGATTTTAGAAGTATAGTGTTTCTTGAAAAGGGACAAATTAGTTGTTTGCAGTGCTTGCGCCGGTGTGATTGTGTTTATGGTAAATGAAGTTGCAGCGTGACCCAAGAATGGTTTGGGTGATAGCCGCCAAGAGTACCATATGGTACCGAGTGCTACGCCAAATCGGACACTGGACTGGACTGGCACTTTACCACTAACCACATTGTCTTGTCTCGTCTGGCCAATTAACGCGCTCGGGTGAATGTCTTGGAGAGCGAAGAAAGAAGTAAGGGTGGTGAATGGCCCGGAACCTTTCCGACGTGTGATGATTATTGCGCGTCATAATTTAAATACGTAATAGGCTTTCATTTTCTGCCCCGATTGCGAGACGAGTGCATGGGCGACACTGAGACTAACAAGATTAGTTGGCTAAACAGAATAGTACAAGAGAGAAGCCCGGAGAGAGAGATAGGTTACAACACCCGTGAGGGACGCGTGAACCCTTCAATTAGATCGCTGCTCGGGATCACTTCACTCCTCTGGCGGATTGACAGTTATGAAGACACCACCAACCAGTCTAACTAGTGTCACTACGACCAGGGCGGTCGCTACCAGTGTACTAATTTGATTCTCCCTTTGGCTTGTCTGTGTGATTTTAAATCATAGCGAATTCTAATTACCAATGCTCCGCTAGGTCCAATCAATGGAACCGCTCGGTATTGGCGTGACACTAATCTAATCATTACTGGCACTGCCTCCCGCTTGAGCTCACTGCGCCACTCAGTGTGCATCATATTACAAGCAAACACAGTTCTCCTTGGTATTTCTCTTTCTCCCTCTCTAACTTACAGAGTGTTCTTCTTAGACTGTGAGTCAAATTCCAAAAACCAGGATTCTTTTAACTATTAACCTGAGACATTCTTCGAATCATTAATTTTCAGAATTTCTGATCGAATCACTATAAGTTTGCTTGTATCGAAGAAGTTGCAAAAGAAAAAACCTTTGATGGATTGCATGCACCACAGCGGCGTTCTAGGAATGTTCTAAGACTCATTCGGATTGAGACTGTGTACTTAATCGTAAATTAGATGTATGCTTTCCCAATTACGTAACTTATTAGTAGTCATCATTTATTCTTCTACTAATTTTATTCCTTTCTTTTCTTAGAGCTTTTATTACTAATATGTAAGCATAGAAATAAAAACCAGTTTTATGTATTTTTTTAAGTTTAGGAAATTTTTGTTATAAAATTTCTTTCCGTTTGTTTTTTTTGTGAGGCTTAACATATGCAACTTGACTCTTCAATTGGTTGATTTTGGCATTTTGATAATTCCAAGATGTTTTGTGTCTGAGCTATGGAAGCGTAGAGCTTAAATTCATTTTATCTTGAAGAATTTGAACACAGAGGATTTATAGAATTTTCTTTAAAAGTCTTTCTTCCAATGAATTTGATAATTTAATATGCTTTCGAGTGGAACACATTTTCTTTTCCTGATTCATACTAGCAGATATCTCCAAGTAGCATATGTCAAGCTCACTCTGTAGTTGACGAATGTATGTGTGTCTCAGTAGGACTTAATAAGCGGTCCGTTTGTCCCTTGGTGTGTGTACTTTCTTACGATTCACCGAGTTTTCCAAAGTGATCGCTCGCTCTTCTCAAGGAGCAGAGTGTGTTTCCACTCCATATGCTTTACATGGCAAAAGCTCTGTCCCAGACTATCGCTTCCAGCTCCCAGACTATCCATATCTCTTCTTTCGTATCGCCCGGGCTCTGGCACTATCTCTCTAGTATAGCTCTCCTCTTTTGCCCTAAGTGAAACAATAAACTGGCGATTCGATTTGGGTCCGTCCGATCGATTCCACTCTGATCGCTTCACTCTACCGCTGCCAAGTCTCAATTGGAACCATTAAACACATCTCTCCTTCTCCTCTTTCCCTATCCCATTCGCCTCGTTTGTTCATGATTCATCTCTTTTTCTTCTCTACCTCTCCTGCCGTGTACATCTTTTTTTCAGTTATCTTTTTTATGACCATGTAACTTGGATTAGATTTCACCTCGGTCGCAACACGTACCGCAACCAAACGGGTCAGCTGAGTCTAGAGGAGCATTCCATCTTTTGCTCCGACCCACGATGGTTAACAAGATTCACTACAGTTTGCGATGCGGTAATCCAGAGAATCACTTAACCATCTCTCATTCTTTATTTTATTGATAAATTATTAATTCAAAAGTAGTTCTCTTTCTCTCTCTTGGAAAATTGAAAAAACACGTAAGCGCGTGATGGGACGATTCGATTTGGCGATCACCGTCTGGATTTATACGGGAAATACTTGGTCGATTCCATCTTTCCTCGCTTGTAGTGGGTTACCTGCTTTCTCTTTCTCTCTCTCCCTCTTTCTCCCTTTTTCTCTCGGTTTCACTCAAACCAATCAACACTGACACTGCAGTATTGCAGAATCTCTGGATTGCTCATCCAGTTTGTTGCACAAAATTAGTCGACAGAACGTTGAGCGATGTCAGTAAAATGTATTTTATTGTTAAATCGTTGCCGTACAAAAGTAAGTTATGAGCCATAACTTAGAAATTATAGCCTGTCGCTATCAATAATTGATTGTCGCTTACACTTACACGTTGTCGTTAAATTACAACTCATACAAAGCTTGAGAGTGTGATAGTGGAAATTAAAAAAATTGCTTGCTGGGTAGGTTCGGGAAACATCTCTGTCATTTCACTTCAAATGCGCAGCTTGTTTTTGGTTGGGTTGGTGTGGTTACCTTTCACGTGCGTTGCCGGTCGCATTTATATCTACTACTAATGGTAATGCATTTTGTCTATATGCCGTTTGTTGAATCTTGTTTGATATTTCGGGTTGAATGACTAGTTATTGCATAAATAAATTATACATTATTTGAAATGCAAAACTTAAAAATGCAACGATATATTCTATTAAACAATCATTTTCCAATAAAGAGATAAAACTAGAATACATAGATATATTGTCATTTTTAAATTAATTAATTTCCAATTGAAGCTAATGTTCGAATCGAATCTAAATTATAACATTACGAGATCAGATTGATGAAGCGTACAATAGGTGTCTGTGGGAATGATGAGATGTTTGGCAAGTAGCTAATGTGTCAATAGTGTGTGAGACAAACCTGTCACCAACACGCACACACACACCTCTAGGTGGACTTGTTTCAATCTCTTTGTTTATCGAGTTAGCGCGTTCGAGGTATCACTCCGGATGCATCTGTCTTCCGCATCGCTCTCCCATCTATGCGACTAATCTATTCGGACGGCCCGAGCGAACTCCCCCCTTTGGTGGGTGCAATTTTTAATTAATGCACACGGATAGTGCGCGAGCTACCTCGACAGTGGGCAACTGAGTCGGGCAGTGCGGCATGCGAGCGAGCAGTTGACGCGACTAATCGAATTATCTAGTGGACACAGAGCCACCGAGACAACATGCCTGCGCGCACCCACTGTCAATGACACTCTTCACTAGGTCCTGCCAGCCACTCGGCCCACAATTTATGACTGGAATTCGAAAAAAACCACTCAACACTTGCCAGTCTCCAAAAGTTTTCTTGTTGATTTATAAAAAAATTTCATTCATAAATTATTTATTTCACCAAAGCTATGGTCCACAGTTCTAGATTGATCTAATTCTTATCAATTTCGCTTCTAGGAACAGAAGCGCTTATTGATAGCCAAGCTTATTTTAGCGAAATTTCTTGAAATGATTTAAACTTACATTTTGTTTAAAATTAAAGTTGAATCCAATATAAAGTCATAATCAACGGTCGAACTCATTTTTCAATAAACATGTTTTATGTATTGTGGGCCGAGAAAGTATGTTTTCACATTACGTTTCAATTATATTCTTTAACTACAAATTATTTTTTAAAATGTGATATTTGTACGACTCGCTCTTTTTCAATTAAACAAAGTGATTTTTGACCAAAACTTGCAAAATTGGAGAAATAAAATTAACTTTTGTTTGATGGGAGACGGTGGCTAACGCGGTTCACAGTCATAAATTGTGAATTGCCATCTCGCCATCTGAATTGGCGAGCTCGCACAATCGGCCCACTCTTGAGTTCTGCGAATATAAATTATGAATTTTAATTTTATTAACAGTTTCTGCACTCTCGCGCTCCACTTGTCTCGAGTCTGGTTAGTTGGGGTGACTCGAGTAGCGATGATCATTGGTGCATGCGATTTGATGCGAATATTTCATTTCACTGCCCACTTGGTGACTCACTTGTTTGGTTTATCTACTTGCAGCACAGCAATGGTGATGTGTTGAGAGTGAGCTAGTGGCGCACCGCGCGGAATGGATAGCAACAGCCAGAAGAGCGGACGTTTCAAGAATGGTGGCAAAGACAGCGGTCCGCTCGGTCCAATTCCTTTTCCGGGCATTGGAACGCGGCTAAGGCGTAGTCGGAGCAAGGACCATTCAGGCGAATTCGACGGCTTAACCAGTGACCTCGAGATCTCACAACTCAAACGACACAATGGCTACGAGCCATCGTTCTACACCGGAGGTACCTTGGAACGCCCCAAACGGCTCTACACTGGAGGTGGCCATCACGAGATTAGCACTTTTATCCAGCAACCCTCTCCAGTGTATGGGTTGCGAAGTGCCAAACACTTAGGAGCTTCTGCCACCACACTGCTCTACGAGGAGTCACGCATCGCGCACCAGTACGAAGAGCCACAGTTTCTCTTTGCCGAGCACCTCAACAACAAAGAGGTGCCGTTTGACTTCTATCGTGCTCGCAAGGAGTCACTACCAAGCAAGTTTCGAGGACGTTTCGAGCCCGACCTCGTCCAGCCTTACCACAACTCTTACGTCGTACTCGACAAGGCCACTAATGCTTCGAGACCTAACACAACCGTGATACCACCGAGCAAATTGTTCGCCAAAACATTGACACCTTGTAAGTTGCTTTTTAGTTCTTATCAACATTAATTCTATAATTCAGACATCTAATAGTTTCTATAGATGTAAAATGTTAAAGTAGAAATATCTATCAATGGATAGCTAAATTCAGATATGCTAACTTTTCTCAGCGCCATCTGGAGGTTTAGTGAGACGATCTTTTTATCTATCTGAATAATATAAATATATTTCTGATGGATCAAAATAACGAGTATCTCAAAATGGGTCGTCTAGTGAATTGATTGTTTATTGGTACATTATCTTGGTTAGTTGCCACCCTTATATATGTGAATATAATCTTCGGGCGCAATGAGTGCAGTGGGTAAGTTGTCCTCTTTGTTTTGCTCGCAATTTGGTGGGTTTTGTGAGCCCTTGTAGATGTGAATGTAGTCCTCGGGAGCGATTAGTGCAGTGGGAGCAGCGGTGTTGTCTGTGTTCTCTTCCCTTGTCTTGCTCTTTTCCTGTTTACATTTGTTCACACTACAACTGGTCTTGGGGGGAGTAGTTCGTTTGACACGTCCCGTAGGCTGAGAGTGTTGGTTCAGGTCATCGCGTTCAGGCTCGAGCTCAGGACTATTTGGTTTGTTGCCATGGTGGTGGTGGTGATGCCTGTGATGCTTCTTCGATTTGGACTTTTTCGATTTTTTCGATTTTCTATTACTCTTGTTTCTCCGATCGCTCTGTGTTTTTGTGCTGCCAGATTTTGTTTTGGTCTTGGTTGAGGTTGACACGCAACTGGTCGTTTGGGTCTTGAGTTGACTCACACTCACACTTTTCTTCATCGCTAGCATTGGATCTACTTTTTTATCAGGGTTCTCCTTACTGAAGATATGAACATAGTCGGGTGGTGCGATCAGTGCCGTTTGTCCAGGCGGCACATCTTCCGGTGTCTTGCCACTGCTCATCACTAGGCATCAATCTCAATCAGACTCGATTTGGCGCAACTGACCTCTCCCCGTTCGGGCCAATTGACCTTCTTATATAGCCGCAGTACACTACACAATGAGGGGTGATGGGGCACGATCGGTCCCAATTGTGTATATGTGCTTGTGTCGCACTGTGGTCGCTCTAATTCAATCACTTCATTCGATTAACACACGGCAAGTGCAGCGCTTGCACAGCACCAGCCCAAATGCAAGATTTGCATCATCACAGCTTCTACTGGCTCTAGTAAAGCGTTTTTCCGCATCACAGCACACCAATTTCATCAAGACACTTTCATCAATTTTGGTTATTAATTATTGTTATGTAACCAATTTGGGTTTCAGAGCCAAGATAGAAGGAGACGCTATTTTGGGTCATATTTTACCAATAACGGAAACGGCAAGAGATGCGTTTCTAAGGGTTTCTGATGATGACATACGAAGTGGTGATGCCGTATGCACTTACATCAACAATACCAAGGGGATTCATTTTACTTATTGATTTGTGACACTAGGCTCATATCATTGCACGTCTAGTTAATCTCTGTACATTATGACAATCAATGCCACAATGGTACTTCTCTGAGGCATACTTTTAACAACAACAAATTTTATAATTTTTTTTGTCGTTTGAAAATACCGGAAGTAACTCTTGAAAAGTATATAAAAAGAAAATACGAGAGTTAGTTTCTGATAATGTAGAATTGTTACTCTTCCAATACTCTCCATGTTGAACTTGGCGAGTAGTTATTGTGCAATGTTCATGCTCACTTATTCGTTCTTTCTACTGACTTAAATAAAATACTTATTTTGACCACATTTCAGATAGCATGTCTATAGCAATAGTTTCATATAAAAGAAATAGACTAAAGATACAAAGTCTCATTTTTGTTTATGTTTCCCGAGTATGTGTGTGTGTGTCTGGAATCTTGACTAACTGGTGCTTTTACCATTGTGCTTGCAGACAACAAGCAGTACGAGGAGTCGAGCAAGTCGAATGGAGGCAGGTTGAATGGACTGGACCACAGCGACTACGGACCTTCGCATAGTGCCGAGACGTCGATTGCTAGCGACGGTCGAGCACGAGATTCGCCACCAGAACCAAGTCAAGCAAGTACTCGCGCCATCGACCAATCTGACCGGTATGGACCTTACATAGCTTGCTCTATTCACGCGCCACAAATTAAAATTATTATTGTTGCCGAGTGCTAGAGCGAGAGCAACAACAAAACTAGACATAGATGGCAACAATTCGCTCCCTTGCTTTGTCGACACCACCTCTCCAGTACAACTACTCACCTAAGCCCGGGCCATTAGTCGGGCCACAGCATTAATTCTTGATGACATGTCCCTTTGCTTCTCTGCAAGTTCTCCCTTTTCCTCACGGTCTCTAATCCTCCGCACAGGCATCAATTCGACTCGCTCTGTTCGAATTTAATTGAATTAAACTCGGACACTGGTCAGTTTGATAGTGTGCTACGCTTGCGGTGCAATTTTTTCTCCTTCAATCTGTTACCTTATGTTGGGTGGCAGAGCAAATCTTTGTCTGATTGTGCCTACCTCGGGCGTCCAATTGCTTTTGACAGTTGTCTTGATGGCGCCAATTGGCTCCACGTTTTGGCAACAAATGCCGGTTAGATGAGCTGAATGGGCCCTCTCGTGCCTCCTATCTACCACCCACTCGAACAGACACACTCGGCCTACGCATCTCTGGGCTATTTCCAGCATTACCAATCACAAATATTCTTTCATTCAAAACTATTCACCGCCTAACATTTGTGTTAATTCAATTTTTACAAAAAATTTACATTCCATGTACAAGTTAACTTTTCAAAATCATTCATTCGATTGGTTTAGTAATTTTGTTGAAATGACACAATATATTATTATCATTACAATTGCCAAATATTATTATGAATACCAAATACTTTTAGGTTAATGTCAATACAAAAATAGTTAAATGAGAATAAAATTAAATGTTTGTTTAAAAAATTATATTAGGTATCAGGTACCAAGCATTAACACTCGGTATCATGCTTCTAATATTGGATCTATATAGAAAAAAGACATGTTGAAACCCATACATTTTAACAATTTTCTTTTTTACTTCTAAGAATTAAGTTTGTCCAGTCTCAATCGTTCTGTAATTGCGTTTGAAAGTACACAGCTGGTCTTTGTTTTAATTTCTTTTTGTCAGATCACCAGTGAGGATTAGAAGTGAACAAGCCACACACTAGCTCTAATTGTCGCCATTGGAGCTATGTCACCTTGTCGGGTCCAATTGGCTCGCGCTGGCGCTCTACTCTGTCTTTCCATTAATTTGATGTCTGTCGAGGTCTCTGGACAGTTTCTATCACTGGGCTTGATTGCAAAGTCCAGTCGGCACCGTATGGCAGTGGTGTTAGCAATCAGACCCAGACGCGCACTAGTGTGACAAATCCCACTGGATCACACCACCATGCCTGCCACTACAGATATTCATCATTTCTGGGAATTATTTAATTTTGGGAACCCACACAAACTGGTGAAACTACCCACTGAAAAGTTTGAGATTACTCACTATTTTAAATCAAATCTGTTCAGTAACTTTCCTCTACAGTCATTGCTTTAATCTTAATTAGAATTTATGGAAATTAAGTCTTGGTAAACGCAGGCACACGTAACACTTTAGTTTAGCAGTCGAAGTTACCGAAAAGACTTTTAAAAGTAACTCGATTTTGTTAATGATGCTTTTTGGTTAGGGTTAGAAAACAAACGGACCGATAAGCATCTGTGGTGAGCGAATTGGCATGTTTGAGTGTTTCATGTGCATACAATGTACAAGGGGACAATTTGATGAGAAACTTGGCACTTCGGAAGTGAGCCATTCGTCGCTTCGGTAGACTAATCTTGCTCGCGCGCCGATTTCCGGTGCCGTGCAGCGCTGGCACTTACCTCTAGTACAATTAATTAAAACGTTCAAAAGTATTTTTGCTTGCTCAAGCTCGCCATAATTCGAGTGTTCACTTGAGTTACCCTCCTTGTTGTTCGCGCAGATTGACAGGCTCTGGCCAAACTTTTTGGTCATTGCGAGTTGGACAATCACGGCTTGTCGTTCCACTCGGTCGGTGGGTGCTACTTCTAACTTTATCCACTATGCTTTTAGTGTATGTCCCGGGCGCGTGTGTATTTACAATTCAAACAATGTCCTCGCATTGGTGGTCTTGGCGGTGGCCAGCCACTGTGTCAACACAGTGAGAGGAAAACTAGAGAGAGAGAGAGAGAGAGAGAGAGAGAGAGAGTGTGTGTGTGTGTGTGTCCATGTGCTGGTGGTGGCACCCATTAAAGGCATTATGGTGATGCATTGCAAGTGGCACTAAGCTAGGCACACTATCCAAGGTTTTACACAACAAGGTAACTCTAAACCAGACTAGCCATCTTGGCATTCTTTTTCTGACACACTCATGCTTCTTTACTATTTTACTTCCTAAATCATCTTTTATTATTAGACGTCATAATTTGCATTTAACAATCTAAGTCAAAATATTTTCAAGATTTAACCTGGATTTACCATTTGTTTTTTGCTTTAATAAATAGTCAAAATTGTTTATTTAAAAAATTAGTGACTACATATGCATTCATTTGCAATAGACTCAATTCAATTGGATCTGTGGCCTTGATTTGCTGGAAGATTGTTAGAAATAGATTTCACTTTTTAACACTTTCGATCTCAAAGATTATTAATAAAAGATAAGCCTTATATTACTGATTGAATAAGCGGGACACAAACGTCCCGATAGCGCCTTCGGGAGCGAAAGGATTAATAGGTATTTAGGTTCAATAGACAAGATTTATCTCTAAATAGATAACCTTTCTTGCTGGCAACGCTCATAAAACTCGAAACATATTGTTGAGTTTTCTTTTCTTCGAATGAAACTAGTGGACCACATTGCGAGACACTCTCAAGTTACAAATAATTAAATGATGACTTTGTCAAAATTTAGCTTTGGATTTGATGTAAAGATAGTTTGCATTGTTGGCAGTTGTCTAAAAGATCATTGCACTGAGACGATTAGAGTTAAGCTCGAGAAGATATGTGTGCGAGACATGCACAGAGTTATACAATAGTAATGCTAAATATATGATTTGATGATGAGCTGAGAAGAGAGAGAGAGAGAGAGAGAGAGAGCGTGTGTCAGCTTGACCCTGGTGTGGCGTGGCGGTGCCAACAGTGTCATTTGGTGCGACACCATTGGTAATTGCGTATCTCGCTTTCTACACTGCTCGAGCGGTTCATTTTAATTATTCGCTCACTTGACCAGCGTAGTCATGCCAGTCATGTCTGCACAGTTAGCCACTCTGGTCTGGTGGGTTACTCGCGGAACACACCTCTCACCGCTGACCAAGCATTAGGATCGAGCAATGTGAACTGCACATTGCCAGCGCGCGTTTCCAAATTAATTTGATTGCATTCGCATTCAAACTTAGGCACTACAAACTGCTACTGAGGCAAAGGTGGGCCTGACTACTGCCCACTACGTGCTGCTTGTGATGATTCTATTAGATTTGACCTGATACACTATCCCCTCGTGCTCCCAAGTCCATTAGGGTTATTGCAATCGGTCATCGGCCACTCGCCTTGATATTATTGTTGGTATTGCGTAGAGAAGGAGAGATCTGAAAAGAGATATTAATTGTTTAGGTCTTCCAACCAATGACCATAATTAATTTAACTTGGTCAGTTAGTCTAGCCCTCTTGGAAACCCCCTAGACAATTAGAAGAATTTACTGAGCAACCTGAAAGAGTTAGAGTAGAGCGAACAGATTTGTGAAGTAACCACATTTGGTCATGGTTTGTTGTACAGTTTGTACTCGGACGATGACCCTACTAATGGCAGAGCGGACTCACCACCCAAGAGTGGCACCACGGCCTGTCTCACCTCAAGTTCGCACTCGAGCGTAATGCACACGTACGCCAACCCCTTTCAGAACTGTGGCTCGTCGGGTTACTCAGAGGACACCACCGGCCCCATCATTCCAGACCTCAACACACTAAGGCCGTCACAAGTAGGTGGACTCGTTGAGAGGAATTGTGTTGTGTAAATTGAGTTGTTTCGCCACCGGACAGCTACTGAAAAATTCATTTGCCGGCTCTGGCCCGCCTCCAAACCTGCAAGCGTCCGGCGCGGGTGGTGATCGCCACTTTTCGGTCTCGTACCTAGCCAATTTGTTGTCACAGTGGCGTCGAGGGGCAGATCATAAGACACCTGACCTGATGAGCGAGCACCGCTGTTCGTGGCGCCTCTCTACACTGGCACTGATAGTGCTTGTCTTCGTTCTACTCATTATCATCATCCTCCTTAGTGGTAAGTAAGCCGCGCACGAGTAAATGCGATCTATCATAATCCATCACCTGGTCGGTTTGACAATTCAATTTGTATGCACCTCTTTTCACCTCTTTTTTGGTCAGCAATGAACCGTACTGTGCTTACTTCGAACGGCGCACTGACTGGTGGATCGCGTCACCACCAGCACGTTCTGAGCCAATTACCCGACAGCTCCAAAGTGCCCTGCATCGTGGTGGAGGACCTCGACTCCTCCTCTGCTTCCTCACCTCTCGCTTCGGATCTCTCTTCATCCAACCGTGAGTCACTCACCTGATGTTCTTTAGTCACGCAGATTGAGCTGACTTTTCTCTATCTATTCGACCTCCTAGCAGATCTCTACCCTATCCACTCGTCTGACAACTGCCCTCTCACTATGCCGCGTGACCCACTGCAATTCAAGGAGATTCGGCTCACGGCAAACCCTCACCTATCTCCTTTTTCACTTCGTATACCCCCACTCGGCTCGTGGGCAATCTGGTTCAATCAACTAGACCCTGCCCAAATCACCTTTCTTTTCTACACACCAGTGCGCAGTCGACTCGTTTTACTAGCTCAGAAAAATGAGCCGCCATTGTTAAGTTCACATCAGATCTTTCAGATTGTGAACGAAGAGACCTTACCCAATGAGCGTTCCAAGCGTGACTCGCAGGTATTCAACTAGTTGAGGTACAATCTTTCACTATCTAACAGATGGCTACTTTGAAAGCTTATCCAGATGCAGTTTTCTCACCACTTTGATCAAGGCACATGGTTCGTGACACTGACTAACGACTTAGAGCAGACGATACCATTGGTGGTGAATGTGTCTGCAGCGCCAGTGGGCAGCCAAATTAGAGGTTGTCCTTCAGATTGTCACAATCATGGTCATTGTCACCTGGGCAAATGCCAATGCTTTCCTGGGTTCATCGGACATGATTGTGCCGATAGTAAGTGCCATATTTGTTTTTGGTTCCGGTGGGTATCTAGCTCTTTGTCTTATTTTACTTGTAGACGTGTGTCCAGTGTTCTGTGGGGGTCATGGACAGTATTTGCAAGGCAGTTGTCGCTGTGAAGCCGGTTGGAAAGGTCGTGAATGCACAGTACATGCTGATGAATGCGAAGTTCCCGACTGTAACGGAAGTGGGGTGTGCATCGAAGGAAACTGCCAGTGTCGGACTGGTTTTAAAGGCGACCACTGTGAGCAAGGTTAGTGCATGTGATGTAATCAATTGAATTTCTGATTTTATTTTGTCATCACTTGATCAGTGGATTGCCTCGACCCAGAGTGTTCTGGTCACGGCGTGTGCTTCGATGGCCATTGCCTTTGCCGTGCCGGCTGGTCGGGTTTTAACTGTAGCTCGATCGACACTAAACTACATCGTTTTTTACCTAACTGCTCTGGTCACGGTTTGTAATGTTACTATTACTGGCTCACTAATCGCGCATATTGATGTTATTATCAGGTATATACGATTTCGAGAAGGGCCAGTGTCAATGCTTTTCGCATTTCTCAGGCCCGGATTGTGCCTTTTCAATGTGTTCTCTCGACTGTGGTCAGCACGGCACCTGTACTGAAAATGAATGCCAGTGTGACCCCGGTTGGTCAGGGCCAAACTGTCGCCAACGCAAGTGTGATTCTCGGTGCCTTGAACATGGCCGATGCCTTAACGGTACTTGCATTTGTCAGCAAGGCTGGATGGGCAAGTATTGCACTCTTGGTAATTTCTCGATGACATGAACTCAATATGATCAGCTAATTTGGTTATCACTTGCAGATGGATGTCCCAATCAGTGCTCAAAGCACGGTTTGTGCAAGAGTCCCAAGACGAATGTAGACAGTAGCAGTTGGATTGAGTGGAGGTGCGAGTGCGAAGCTGGTTGGGGTGGACGCGACTGCTCGGCACCGCAGGAAATCGACTGCGAGGATGAGATTGACAACGACAACGGTAATTGGATTGTGAATCAAGTTTCTGAGACCACTGACTCACTGAGTGACTTGTATCGCCCGTCACTGTATCTCAGATGGCCTAGTGGACTGTGCCGACAGCGAGTGCTGCAGCCATGCCAAATGGTACGTGCCGTGATGATGGATTCGAGTGACACCATCATCTGTGCTTCACTAACTCCCTTCTCTCTCTTCCTTCTCTGTGCTTGTCTTGCGACATGGCTGTCATCGCCTGGTTGATCACCGAACAGTGGCCATCAATCACTAATGTGCATCACCTCGGCCGACCCGCTCGACATTTTGCTCCGCAAGCAACCAACCTCACCGAGCTCCTCCTTCTTTCAGAAAGTCCTCTTTTTGATCGAAGATGGTAGCGTTCAGAGCTATGCTAAGATGGATGTCTTCTCTGAAAAGTGAGTCATCCTGCTTGACTCAAACACGTGTTACATCCGTATTTTATTGCTCAACTTTACTCTTTTGCAAGTAGGAAATAGACATACATTAGTGATACTCGGCTTACTGGCGCATGTCAAATTTATTATAAGCGAGAGGACAAAGTTGAATAATAAGTTATAGCTAATTAGCAATATATTAATTTGGCACAAAATTAATTCACAATGTTAATTTCAGACGAGTTGCTGTGATTCGAGGCCAAGTAGTGAGCAAAGAGTTGAACGGTTTGATTGGAATTCGCGTTAGTGTGACCACTGAAGGACATCGCGAACGCGATCGTGATCGCGACGGGCAATTTGGCTTTACTCTAACTCGCTCAGACGGGTGGTAAGTATCAAAATGGATGGTTCCATTATAAGATCTAGCTCACTCCTCCATTTTCCTTGTGCATTAGGTTCGACATTTTGGTGAATGGTGGCGGAATCGTGACATTGCTGTTTCAGCGCAATCCCTTCTATCCGATTAAGAAATCAGTCTACGTAGCGTGGAATGACATCACCGTCATTGCCAATCCGATTGTGATGCACTCGGTACCCAGCGACAGTACCGGCATAACCGACTTTACAGATTTTTTCCCCAATCGAGCTTTACCATACTTTCATAATCTCTTCTTAGCATCGGGTGAGTTATACCAAAAGATGTCTTGCTCTTTTGTTTATTTATTTTTCTGGTCAAATTTTAGACTTTGGAGAGACGTATGCATGGTTAAGGTGGCCTTCAAACAGAGCACAAAATCAGACGAGTGGTGTGCGCTGTGCCGAACACAACTATGAACAAATGAAAGCCCGAGTACGTGATAGTCAGTGGTATTCTACTGCATCTTGGCCGGTTTCCTCAGGTTCTTCCTACTGTGATCATAGAAGCTGCATTATGGCCGAAACTCAGGTCTGACGTGTTCACGTGGCGAATAGGCCCATTCTAAAGTACTTTTTTCTTTGTACAGACGGTTTACGAGTCTGTGCCGATTGGCGCTAACCGTGTAAAGCTAGTCCACCAAAGTTCATCAGCGTCTGGTTATTTTTCAATTCTCTTACTGGAGTTGACTCCAGCCACTATTCCCAATTCGTTACGCTATGTACTTTTGCGCATAGTGATCGAGGGTAACGTGCATGAAAAGATCTTCGAAGCAGATCCGAATCTTAGATATACATTTTCGTGGAATAAGCGCAACGTTTACCGTCAGAAGGTATACGGTTTTGCCAACGCCAAAATTTATGTTGGCTACGTATACCGTGATTGTCCCAGTGCAGTGTGGAATGCTTTTCATCACTCTATGCGTGGTTTCGACATGGACATCTCCGAAATAGGCTCGTGGAATCTTGAAATCCATCATCGATACAACTTGTTTGACGGACTCATGCAGCGAGGTGACGGTTCAATGGTCAACTTCCGTGATATGGGCGTGCCACCAGTGCTCCAGTTGGTAGCGGGAAGTCATCTCCAACCGAGACCTTTCGTGTGCTTGCCTCATCTTGTCGAATGCAGTGGTCGCCTGGCCTCAACGCGTTTCTTCTCCTTAGTAGCTATGTGCAGCGCTCCAGATGGCAGTCTCTTTGTAGGTGACGCCAACTTAATACGACGCATCATTCCATCTGGACACATCTACACTGTATACCAGTTCCGACCTCACTCCAATCGACAGACTTTCGAATATCACATTGCTTTCAACGCTACAGATCAATCTCTCTACATCTCAGATCCCGATCGCTTCCAGATTCTTAAAGTACATATGTAAGTTTTTGTAATTTTCAACTAAGTGACCATATTGATTAAAACTTTAATTAAAGTGCTGAAAGTGAACAAGAGTTAATGCCCGAAGCAGAGGTAGTGGTCGGCACCGGCGAACGATGTTTTCCAAATGAACTCTCCCAGTGCGGAGACGGAAAGCTCGCAACAGAAGTTCAATTGATCTATCCAAAAGGATTGGCCTTTGGTCATGATGGTTCACTCTTCTTCGCTGATGGTAGTCTCATTCGAGTGCTTGATCCGACTGGTCATGTGCGCAGAGTGGCTGGTCAATGGAACAAGCGTCAAGCGAGGCCAACCTCCTGTCACAACACTCATCCCGAGGTATTATTGATTGCCTGTCAAATAGAGAATTTTACTAATTTAAATTTTATTTAGCTGGTTAAGTTACATTGGCCAACCAGTGTTACAGTGAATCCGATTGACGGGTCTCTGTACTTTGTCGATAACTATGTGGTGTGGCAAGTGAGTAGCTCGGACGGACACGTGTCGATCGTGGCTGGGCAACCGGCCTTTTGCCTTGACGATACTGTAACATCCGACTTTTCCGAGTCTGATTGTCACGGTGATCGAGTGGATGCCCGTCGTTTTTCACAGTGCGGCGAAGATATTCTTTTTAGCAGTCTGGCCTTTGCTCCCAACGGGGTTCTCTATTTGTCCGACGTCGCTCATCAACAATCAAATCGTATCTTTGCGTTGATGGCCGATGGCACACTACGCCATGTAGCCGGCACTAGATCTCCAATTAGTGAAGTCACTGACTCGGAGAGTTGTCCGGTAGAGCGGTGCAGCGACATCGCTGGGCACAACTGCACGTGCCTCATTGCTGATTATTCGATCCCGCACACCGACCACGTAAGTGCACTCTTAATGCTTTGCTAATCGTCTTACGATCAATTTTGCTTTCCAGACGCACGAACCAGCGATCGGAATCAAGTCGCGACTAGGATCAATCACCTCACTAGCGGCCAGTGGCGATGGCACCATCTATGTGGCCGAGGATGGTACTTTACGCTTGCACACTCTCAAAGCATACGTACCAACACTTAACGAGCACTTTGAGGTGAAGATTTTGTCACCGAGCCAGAGTGAGATATACATATTCAATAAGCACGGTCTGCACACCAGCACACAAAGCATTTTAACTGGACGAACCGTCTATTCGTTCCAGTACAGTCAAGATAATAGTTTGGGTAAACTGATCGAGGTTATAGATGCGGCTGGACAGTCAATCTCTTTGCGACGGGATCCAACTGGCTCGGTTCACTTAATCGAGACTTCAACTCACCTCAAGTGCCGCACAGTGATCAACAAGCAAGGCTTGCTCGAATTAGTCCAAACAAGTGACAACAGCAGCTATCTACTCGACTACTACCACAACGGACTGCTCAAAACCAAGGAAGATTTGGCCACTGGACAGACTTACTTCTATCAATACGACAAAAATGGCCGAGTAGATAAACTGGTTCAGCCAAGTGGCACTTTATTGAATTTTGAACGCCAAGCTAGTTCAACTGTGCTTTTTATGTCAGCAGTGAAGACTCCAATTTTTAAAATAAACCGTTTAGAAGATAAACTATCTAGTCAAGTAAATTTTAGTGAAACAAATATTAGATTTTCACGATTTACTCACCAGATCAATGTGAATCGAATCTCAGGAAACACCCTATTAGTCAACAGCACTCGAAATCTCAACTTCTACCTCGCTAGTAAAGTGAGCAAGTTAGCACATTCGATGCTTTTCTTGTCCGCCCAACTTTTTCCTCTGATCTCGCGTAGTCGAGTAGAACAGATCCACCGTGAACAAAACGTTGCTCAATCAATGGATCTCACGGTCGACTATGGACTTAAGATGCGCTCGTCTGCAATCGATTCAGTAGACAAACTGATTACGCTCAACAACTCTCTCGTGCTCAAAGTGGAATACGACTGGAAAGCTAACCGTGAGATTTATTACAACCAGTCACAACGACCCATTCTTTTTCTGCAATATGACACTCAAGGCCGTCCCATTCAATGGATTCCTAACATGCGAGAACAATGGACACAGAACGGACTCACTTATGATCAGTTTGGTCAGGTGGCTAGCTGGCAGGAAGGAAGTCATTCTCAAAGTTTTACCCGAGACACATTCGGACGCTTGATTGAGATTCGACAAGGAGAACAGGTCATCCGATATAACTATCAGGTTTCTGACCACTCCAACCCAACTTTTCAGTTACCAAACTCTGTGATTTTGCGAAGCAATCGTCGTTATCTATTTGAGTTAGATCGTCAAGGTCGCATTGAAGCTATAATGTCACCTAATGGCGGCAAGCATAAGATCTCGATCAAGCAAGTGCTTGGCCACTACAAGTTTCTCTACTGTCCACCAAAGCACGAGATGGCAGAACATTTGCAGTATAGATCAGAACACTGCAACTGCCATCTGATTTATTTGGACGAACAACGAAGAACAAACTTGCAAGTTCTGCCTTATGACAGCGGAAAAATAGTCTACTTTTTCGGAAATCGCCAGTCGTATGCCAAAGAATTGAGCAAAGATTTTCATCGAATTAATGAAGATACAGTGTTGACAGACCAAGTGTTGCACGGTACTGGTTTGGTTGAGCGGTGGTACGAGCGCAAGAGTGAACACGACCTTAAAGGTATCTGGCGCAGTGGCCAACTCGAATTCGGCATTCAGTACAAGTACACGCGTAACACTGGCCTTCTCAAGCACCAATCGTACCAGTTCGGGAACTTGCTTGCACTTTCACAGCTCAACTACAACTACCGCTATGATTCGATTCTAAGATTGAGATCTATCCAGGCAAAGCTGGGCAGCATTAATTTGCTGAGCTTTGATCTGGTTTACGACTCTCGGGGCAAAATCGAGAGCATGGGCACTTTCCGCTACTTCGAGCAAAACGCCAACGAGAGTCTAATCGGCGACGGAGTGGCCTTGTTCGTGCGTCGCTACGGATCGAGCCGTCAACGAGTACGCCACAGTAGTTTGACTGTTGCTGACAAAGAGATATTCCGTGCCGACTACCTCTACGAAGCTTCCACTGGCCTCCTTGGCCAATCACGCATTTTTATGCGCCACTTTGCGGGAAACAGGATCCGATTGTACAACTTTACCTATGACGCTGATGGTCAACTGCTTGAGGTACATGGCCGAGAACGTTGGCGGTTTGTATATGACTCGAACGGCAATCTGGTTTCTTTTCTCTATCTGGGCAACCGAGTTGACATTGCCTATGACTCTGCTGACCGAATCCGCAGCTTCAGTAAAGGTCAAGATGGACAAAGCACACAGGAGGAGACATCTTACCTCACTGATTTGCGTGGTTTTGTGGTGCAACGAGGTGAAGAGTCACTAATTTACAACAATCTTGGACAGTTGCTCTCAGTATTCCGGCTCAATCGATACGAAGTAAACTATGTTTACGACTACAAGGGTCGTTTAGTAGTTAGACGAGACCATCAGAAAAACGTTACCCAGTACTTCTACGGAAACCCACTCAAGCCTTACCTTGTGACGCATGCTTTCAACAACGCCGATGGACGAGTGATGAGTTTGGTCTATGATCAGCATGACGACTCACTTCTCATGATCCGCGTCAACAACGAAAATTTTTATGTTGTATGCGATCAAGCAAGAAGTCCAATCTTGGTTGTGGACCACAGAGGTCAGGTGGTGAAGGAAATCCATCGCAGTCCATACGGACATGTCATGTTCGACTCCAATCCCAGCTTCTACATACCGGTCGATTTCCAGGGTGGTCTTTCCGATCCACTCACCAACTTAGTCTGGTTTGGTGAAATGGCCGGCTTGTATGACACACTCACCGGCAGATGGCTCACCCCGCGCATTAACTCTCTCCTCCACGCCAATCTTTTCTTGAAGCCGCACACGGTTAATCTCTATCAGTTCGCACAGAATGAGCCGACTAATCCAGCTCTACCGAGAAGCAGAACCAACGACATGATCTCGTTGATCCAAGTTCAGACAGTACTTCATCAGAAGACTTCATCACTGGTGTCGCAAGACTTCAATGTACCACAACTTGCTCTTCTCCATCAAGCGTGGCCAATGACTAAGCAGTGTGGAGAACCACTACAATCATCGTTGGTGAGCTCCATTGAAGACTCGGTGCGAAATTTGCAACACTTTACCAATTTTAAACAAAACTTCTATTCCAAGGTAATCTACGATATAATTCTAGTTTAATGAATTAACTAAGCCAATTCTTTTGTAGTTGACTTATGACGACTGGAGTGCAGCGAAGGACTTATGGTCACTGGTTTCAACTCAGAGCGCCATCTTTGGTCATGGTGTATTACTTACTCGCCATCCTAGCAGTGATATATTGCTTGTCCATACCAGTTCTCTGGTAGATCCAGCACTGCGTGACACTCTTCAATTGCTAGTTAATGGATCTCACTTAGTTGACCTCCACCTAGTGATAGGTGGCCTCGATCATTATTATCTGATCAAAGAAGAGCACCTAGACCCGGCCCTTCTAGGCCAACTCAAAGATATTCACTCTCAATTAAATCTCACTGTGCAAGAAGTGTACGGTGATTCCGATCAGCGACTGGTAAGTGTGTCAAGCTGTGTAGCAAATGCACTGTCAATTTGTTGTCTACTCTGTCTAGGCAATCGAGGTTCAAATCTATCTACCTACGGTGATTTTCAACATACGCTACGGTACATCGGTGGTTCGTGAACACGATCGCGTGGCGCGATTAGCCATGAAATCAGCGATCAATCTATGCTTGTGGCACGAGCGAATCAAACTCTCCCATCGTGAGTGGTCAACTAGTACCCAGTGGAGCGAGGAGGAACAGCGCTTCTTCAAATCGGGAACTTTCGCTACTGCCACCGATAAGGATCACAACTGGCCCGTCCGCGCTGATCCTTACCATTCGTCCATCAGCCAGTTGGCCGAGGATCCAAGCAACATCATACTTCGTTCCAAGAATGCTCCTGCTGCCTAATTAGATTAGTCTAACTCGTATGTGATACACCTCTTCACTTCTTCCCTTCACCCTACCTCTCTCTCTCTCTCTCTCTCTGTGTGATCTTATTCTACATTATTCAATTCAAGTCCCATTTTTAATCCTTTCCCATGTTGGCATTTTCGTGCCACTACCGACCGATTGTCTCAATCAGGACAATTTAATTAAAAGTTCTTCTGCCTATAAGACAAAACATTGCGGTTGTCTCTTGTCAGAGAAAGAGAGAAACACTTTGGCACAACTATTGATTGCGACCAAGTGGAACGCAGAGAACAGCAAGAGTTGAATGAATGAATGAATCTACATTATTGGTTAAAGATTGACATCACGTTGATCGATGTTAGAGTTATGGCGATCAAAATAAGATTTTAATATGTTTTATATTTTGAGTCAAGTCTTGGCTCAGTAAAATTTTCATCTTTAAAATTGCCATTATGCTTGAGTTTATTCTCTGTGATAAATTATGCATTCTATGTGCTCATTTTGTTATTAATTTAAAAAACAAATTACAAATTGTATTAGTATAACAGATTAGCACATATTAACGCTAATTTTTCTCCTGGTGACATTTGGAAATACGAGAAAGCCTGAATCAGTCACCGACCGGCGTTGTGACACTATTTCTGTCACGTCGAGTTAGATCGTTGCTTGCGCCCAGTGTGACTACTGTTTTGTAACTAAATTTAATTTGTTTCTTTTTTTGTCCCAAACCTGGTGTTTCGAATCAGACTCGTTGATTTGAATGTCTTAACTTGGTGAATTTGGTGAGATTCGCGGCCACTCCGATTATACACGGTCAGGTAGAGAGCATCGATGGGAGAAAGAAGGATCACCGAGAAGGGCGAGCTTGAGTACCACAAAGGCACCCTATTCTTTACCATCACGTTCTGGCCTCATTTCGGACAGATTGGCCACCATCAGTAGTGATTCCCCGCAACCAGTGACGACCACAAGTGGTATTTTAATTTGCTGTTCACAGATCGTCGTCTCGAATCGCGCCTGTCTTCTCACCTAAAAGACGCACAGCTCAAGTGCACAGATCGATTTCTTTGTCACCAAAGGCGATCGGTAGTGGTGGTAATTTAATAACCTGTCTCGTCTTCTAAAGTCGTGGAGGCGATTGCAAATGTGAATACACTTCGACCAATTTCTTCCCCCAATTGTTCCACCACAGATATCCTAATCCGTCACTCATGAAAGAGCACAGACACAAACACACTGACTACAGAGAGCACGTTTTATTGGCAAAAATTAAAAAAAGCAACGATACATCTGCGCGATGCTAGCAAAAGCAAGCAAACGCGTGAAAGAAGAAAAAATAAAAAGGTATAACGCTAAATAATAATAATAATAATAATGAGGAAGAAAAACGCATGGAATCCAAAAAATGAATTTGTACAAAGGTTCCAAAAAATCATATTTATATACTATATATAAATAAGCAAAAAACCAAAAATGATGATGATGATGAGAGTGTGAGAGGTGAAAGCAGGTGAGAGAAAGGAGGCGTAATAAAGGTAGTGGAAAATAACTTATTGAGAGTCGCAAGGGAAGGGAAGTGGCACTGGAGGGTAGTGGTGTAGACCTCGACACGCATGATGTCAGCATGTGACGAACAAAATTTCCAGGCGTGCTGGTATTTGCCATTGGTTCCATTGGAAATTTATTTCGTCACATGCTGACACGACACACCTCTTTGGCGTGCCTGTCGAGGTCTATAGTGGTGTGGCCTCTGTATGGTCTGTAGTGCCTACTAACTAGGCACTAAACTGGACTTGAACCTGCTGGCCCACCAGTTGCTTGAGAAGCCACACAAGAAGGCATGATCACGGTAGTTTTGGTATGCTTCACCACATGTAGACCTGGCCCGGATGTATCGTGTAGGTTGGTCTGGCACGGGGTATCATGATCTGAGGTGGTAGCGAGTTGTAATTAGAACTGGCACCACCTCCTCCGCCGCCCGCATAGGAAGCTCGGTCCAGACTGGGCTCACTCTCCCGACGACTGGTCGAGGGATTGCGTCGTGCCATCGAGCCACGCGCGCTAGCCGGATTGGATTCACTCTGCACCGACCAGTGGTCCAATGATGGTGGCGGTTGATGATCGAAGACAAACGGGTAGTCGAGAAGAGAAGCCAACACAAAAATAGAAAGCGAAACAATTTTTAGACCAATTTGTCCGAAGCAAGTGACTCAGGCATACTAATGATGCCTCGTAATGGCGCCCGGCGCGCCGCCCAGAGTGTTTTTCGCGCACACCGCAAACACTTGCGCGAGTTCACGGCAGAAGAGGCACACTGGAGCAAGCGAAACGACACACACTTACCGTGTAATGCGATGATCGATGCTGCGGATCGCTGCTTTCGCTCGACGTCTCGAGCATTGCTTTTCGGTCGAGCGTGCCGCCAATCACCGCAACCGGCCCATATGCTGCCAAGTTCTTGAAACGACGATTTCGCTGCCGAAACTTGCGTGAACAATAGAGGAAGCTGACGATGGCAATGATGATCAAGATGGCTACAATGGGAACAAGGATTGCCAGTACTGTAAAGAAAGAGAAAGGTTGAGAAGAGGTGAGAGTTAGTGGTGATGAGTCAACAAGCGCGACAAGCTCGACTTGTGATATTTGCGGTAACCGATTAGGTTGTGCGGTGTTGTATGAATGGCGTTAGTGATGTAACACTTACACAGTCCGTTGATCTCGCATCGGCGTCCGATGAACATCGGGTGACAACGGCACACTGTGTCGGCTCCGTTACGCCAGCAGTCGCCGCGTCCGTGGCAATAGTCGCATGATTTAATCTCCGACACACACAGACGGCCTGGCAAACTCTGGTCCAGATCAATATAGGGTTCAAGACATTGACAACTGTAGGAGCCGGGTTGATTAATGCAACGAGCCCGAGGCGAGCAGTCATGATGCGTTGGTGAAGTGCACTCGTCAAAGTCAACTACCTTCTCCACCTGACCTAATGGCTCCAATTTCTTTGAGAGCTCGTCTTGCACATTACCACCCTTGGGATCGATTTGGATAGTAAGATTGACCAAAGCACCCTTGGAGCGTGTTGAGTGATCCACCGAAAGCACTTGCAATCCAGCAATGCCGTTCTGTTTGCCTACTTGCCGCCTTGCCACCCTGGCATAGGTCTGTAGGTCACCGTCCGCCGTAGTGGCTGCCACTTCTGACTCTGCCGTCTTCGAAACTCTCACCATGACAAGATAGTTTTTGATTTCTACAAAGATAGTCACAGTTAAACCAAAAGGTTATGTTAAGTTGGCTGAGTGAACAATATGCACTCAGCAGAGACTCACCTTGACAGAGGTTGTCCGATGGACGACGGACATAACCAGGTCGGCACTCGCAAGCATACCGACTCGTTTCCACTTCTTTGCACATCTCTTTGTTAGTGACATTGCAAGTTGGGTTGCACATTTGATGATCTATCATCGAATTGGTCCGATTTCTCATTGTCATCATAGGCGATGTCTGATTCGGATTAGGTTTGGCTGGCTTGCGACCACTCAGGAAAGGTGTCACTTTAGCCTTAAGCACATTTGGCTCTTTGGGTCGGTGCAGTCGAGGCCGTGTGGTGGCCACTGGCAACACTGACGAACTACTCAGAATGTAAGTGGATGAAGCTGGTGACACACTAGGGGTGGACATTAGTCGGGAAGAAACATCGGTCTTGGTAGGCGTGATCGAGTTATAGGTTCCCAAGATAGTCTTTGTACCAATGATGGTTGAAACGTAAGTGATTGGTGGTAAAGTAGTGGTCAACACCGACGTGATGGTAAGAGGTGAGTCGCGAGTATAGTACACCTGTTTATGAAGCAAAAAGTTTAGATACATTTTGCTTTATCAGTTGATCACTTACCTTTGTGCTGGTCAACGTAAGCGTTCGAATAGACTTGTCAATGCTGGTCACATATCGAGTGCTCATCGATGGCTCTAGCTGGTCACCCTCCGATTGGGTACTAAAGATCACCATGCTTTTATCCTCGCTCGTGGTGTCATAGTACTTAGGCATGTTCTTTGAAGCTACATAAACCGGGTAGCGATTGATGCTTGAAGTGGTTTTAGCCGGTGTAAACGAAGGAGCAATGGTAGTTTCAAACAAAGTGGCTAGTGATGAATCGGTGGTTTCCATACTGGTACTGCTGGTGGTAGTAGTGAAAACACTACTTGATGTACTTTCTTCTTCTTTATCCATCACTTTAGGGTCAATCACAATATCTTTGACGATGTCTTTGATCACCTCACCAATCTGACCGGCATCGTGCACTCCTTCTAGCAAATCATTGAGCTCGATTACTGAGCCTGGTTGTATCGCTGCTGTAGTGCTAGATGAGTACTGCTCACTAAGCAGAGTTTTACTTGGTCCAATCATTACAGAAGCCACACTGGACATATCTTGATTAGCTTGTTCCTGATCATAAAGAATAGATTCCGCCAAAAGAACTGGTGAGGGTGCAGGCATGACAGACGAGCTTGAGGTGATCTCGATTATACTAGACAACACCTGAATTGAACTGCTGGTGGTAGTTCCACTGCTGCTGTAGACTGGAGAGGAAGTCATCATCGATGAAGTGATGAGAGAACTGTCGACCACGTGCGACTCAGAGTGTTGTAGCGATGTGGATAAAAGTGTCCTCGTTCTAGTCATCACCGTGGGACTGATCTCTTCGATCGAGGACAAGATCGTGTGACTGCCGCTGAACAGTGTGATAAAGTGGGTGAGTGTAGTGTGTGTCGAGTAAGTCTCAGTGACCATCGATGGCTCTATGGGACTTGCCTCACCGCTTTCCACTGCTGCTGCCACCGAAATAGTGCTTGGTTGAGCAAACGATGTGCTTGATGGGGAAATAGTCAATGCATCTGTAGGCAAAATAGTTCGAGTAATAGTGACCGGTTCTCGTAAAGTAAGATATTCAGTTTTAATCTCTTCCAGTGGAGTGATGGTAGTTTGAGAACCATTAAACAATGTGGCAAAATAAGTAAAAGTTGAGTAAAGTGTCGATGTAGTCAGAATGTCACTGGTTTCCGTGATAACCATTGGACTAGCTGGTACAATCCTGGGTACAGTCACTAGGCTTGACATGGTTTTCTCAGTACTCTTCACCATCGAGGTGTTTGAAGTGTAGATTGTGTTGTAGTAAGTCATAGTGGTCAACTGAGTACTAGTTTCAAAGTCAACAGTAGAACTAGGAGCAATTGAACTGCTTGAAAACGATGTCACTGAAGAACTGCTGATATCTACAATGCTTCTAGTCACCACGCGACTGTTAGTCTCCTCCACAGTAGTGTAGATTATGCTGCTTCCAAAAGTAAAAGGAACAGTGTGTGTGGTTGTTTCTAACACCGTTTCCACTACACTCGAACTTGGCTCAATTACATTTGAGCTCGATAATGGCCAACTAGTTGATTTAAAGATTTTTCTGCTGCTGACTCGAATGCGACTGTTGTTAATGGGGTTCCACTGGTCTCGGTGGGCACCGGCTATTCGGGTAATCACGTAGCGCTGCTTACTCGACTTGCTGTGCGCTGGCTGCCACACAGGCGAAGGCGAAAGTGATGGCTCCAGTACAATGGTAGATGAAAGCGGCAGTTCTAATGAAGGTGTGGGAGCGAGCTGTGAAGAGGGCGATGGTGATGAGCTGGGTGCGATCGAGGAGGCCATTGCTGGAGTGGTTGCTGGTGAGGCCAGTGAAGCCAGTGAGGCCAACGCTACACTGCTGCTGCGCTGCAAAAGGTGCGACGATGGTCGTCTTGAGAAGATTCGACTCACGCCTGAGATACCCGGACGTCGCACCGTGTAAGCAAACTTTTTGCGCTGTGGCAAACTGGGCGTAGCTAGTGGTGTTTCCGATGTGATGCTACTGGTACTCAACACTGGAGTTTGGTCTACAATCGTTGGAGTAAGTTGTAACGAAGTTAAAGTTAGCAAAGTAGAAGACTCGCGAAGAGTGGCCGAAGAAGAATGAGATGAAGAAGAAATACGTGAGGCATGGCTCACTAACTTGGAACGGATCGGCTTAACCTTAACACGAATTCCGGGTCGACGACTCGAGCTGGCGCGAGTGCGACTGCTGCTCGCCAAAATGCTTGATCGAAGCACACTGGAAGAGAGAACTGGCACAAACAAGCTCGATGATTGAGACTCTACACTGCTTGACAGTCGAGGTGTCTCTAACTTAGGAGAGGAAATAGCTGGCTGGCTAGATTCTGGACCTTCCATTGAGCTTGATATTGTCGGAAGTCGAGTTGGCTCAGAATGAGTTTGGTAAGAAACACTTGTAGGCTTAATTTCTAACTTTGCACCTTTGACTCGATCGAACATAATGTAGTTGTTGAGCTCTAGGTTAACCACAGTAGTCATTGGGCCGTGAGCACGTGAGCCAAGTGCTATAGTCGAGCTAGGTGAGATAATCTCAAGCAGACCTTCCGAATCAATAGTAGAAGCCAGCGAAGCAGTGAGAGTAGCTAAGTTGCCACTGTAAGGAGTAGCACTCTCTTCAGTACGAGTGCTGTAGTGTGTCGTACCACCATTCATAAAAGTGTAGAAATAAGTAAAACGAGATAGCTGTTTTTTGGGCTGCTCTTGAAGGTCTTCAATCTTGACATTGGTTGGTTGTCTAACTCGTTGACTGGCCAGCTGTGGTCGACTCAAAGTCCGAGTTGGCTCAATCGGTGGCAGACTTGAGCTAACCTGGGTGGGTTGTATGCGACTGTTTACTGGCGCATTGCTTGAGACAATTTGTGGAAGAATGCGACTTCGTGTAGCAAAGATCACCTTGTAGAGGTCGTCGTTGAACACCTGTACGCGACTAGCTACGTTGTAGATAGTAGTGGTAACGCCTTTTGTCTTAGTGCCCACAAGGACTTGCGAACGCGAAGGCTGCACGTAACCATCGTTCAACTCGATGGCAGTCACAATGGATCGGTCGATGGGACGCACCTGAGTAGTAGAAGACACCAATTCGCGACTCAGCATAGCCGTATGATGACCTCTCAAAACCGTGGTGTAGTAAGTATAGGTGGTGTAATAAGTCAGTGGAATGGTGGGTGTAGGTACGGGTGACTGTAGTGGTGGGTGGTGTAGTGCAGTGCTGCGCACAGGCTCAAACACAGAGTTGCTTCGTGAGAGACTTTCAATGACAAGAATGCCGTTGTCATCAAAGCCCGCAGTCTCAGAAGTAGTTACTCGATTTCCGAAGTAAGAACTTCTTTCACCATTAATGCTTAGTTCATCTTCATGATCAAGCAAGTTTGGTTTATGTGAGAGATCGTCATCTTGGGCACTGATTGGACCACGGCCTCGCAATTTAGGATTGGAAATCGGAGATAAACTGATCGCAGGGCTTGCCATACGACGACTGCTCACTGGGGAAGGCTCGAAAAATGCTCGACTTGACTCGAGAAACGGCTTTTGGCTGGTGACTGGCTTCGGCTTCACCCGTCTAGTACCACTGTTTGGTGGCTTTACCCGCCTAAATGATTGCCGACCAGCGGGTTGAGAGGGTTGAGCCGGTTGTAGTGGTGACGAGTGAACTGAACTTTGTAAAGGAGGCGTAATGCCAACCAACCGCTGAAAGTTAACCTGTGGGGATTCAGTAAACATGGGAGAAAAAGTGTCCGACACAGGTGGAGGCCGCGTCTGGCGTAGTGGTTGTGCAAGGGGTGTACTCTGCGATTGTTGCTTGTTCAAACGAATTCGCTGGAACGAAGGTCTCGGGTTGCTGCTCGAACCTCGCGGTACAGGAGCGGTGAGAATGGGCACCAGGCCCGGATCATTCTGCGATACCGCTGCGGGTGGCGGAAGAAACTGCCGTGTTGACAGTTCAAATGGCTGGAACTGGTTGTGGTGGTGGGCGTGGTGGCCATCTTGCCGCCTGGCCGACTGATGGGGACTAGCCTGAAAAGGTCTTAATGCGAACTCTGCTGAATCTGCTAAAAATGGGCAATACGAAAGGTGGGAAGGGAAAAAGAAGAAGAAAGTAGATGTTAGTTTTAATTGTCCGTAGGCAGTTGGTCAGTCGGTCGGTCGGTGGCGACCGGTGTGCATGCATGCTAATCAAATCGGGTCGAGAGGTGGCTACGACAGTAAGGTTGGTCTCTAACTGGCCGTCAATCATCGATCGAAGCTCAATCGGTCGCCATTAATCTAGCTAACCTAACCTGGCGCTGACAGCTTTGATCAGACAAGCGATGGTGCGCGCAAAGAAGCCAGCCAGTGTGAGCAGAGTCAACTCTCACACCGAGTCCGAGTCGAGATCAATCATTGATCCGCATCTGGCCAAAGAAGTTCGAGTAAGCGTTAGATTGAGGTCAATGAGCGCGGATAACCTTTCGAATGCGATCGGAGATGGCAACCATGCAAGGACAGGAATTGCGCTCATCAATTGCACCGAGCAGCAGAATGTGACAATCAACAAACTTGTCACTTGACTCCGTTCAACCTCGTTCGATTGAGTGTTGAGAAGTGATGCAGCTACATATTGAATCGATTTTCACGGACAACAAACATACGAAAGTCGAGTTTTGTGAGCCTTCTCCTACAGTCATTAGTGATTCGTACTTAGTCGTTAACAACCTTTTCGGTTGAAATTGTTCTGAACGACTTAGGTGCACAAGAGTTTTGAATCGTTGATCAGTAAAATGCATTATCACCAAGCATGACATTTCCGGTCTACCTTTTGAAGCTCTTTCAACATATAAACAATAACAATAACCGTGTTTGCTTTACTCCAAACGACAAATATCAGGTAAAAAGGAGTGTCACTGCGGCGAGTTACCGAGCACCACTCGTTCACGAGAGAATGACTTGTTTTCTTTGTTCCACAATAGATCACCATTTTCAACAATTCGTGCTGTTTGATAGTTTCTTTCACCCCAACCTTAGCTATCACATTTTCTGAATCTAGAGTAATGATACTGATTGATAATATGCTCGTTATTAATTTCCTCCTCAAAGACAAAACTGTAATTGATCAGGTAATTAATTTAATTCTGTAGATGTGCTATTGTGATTTGAATCTAATAGTCCTTGTCGGCTCGACATGTAATTGCTTTGTTTGCAACACATACACACGAGCGCTCCAAGCTGAATTCTAACCATAAATCAGTAGCTCGTTTGTCGACATGAAAGAGAGAGAGAGAGAGAGAGAGAGAGAGTCATTTGCTGACACCTCGAGCTGTGCTACTGTGATTTGCCAGTGGCTAGTCATCGAGCTAAAGTGTGTTCATAAAATACGGGCGTAAGGCTCTCCTCAAATGCTTAAATGTTTGTTTCAGCTTCAAAAAAAGGTAAAATAGTGAGCTGAGGAGTCGGATAAACACTTTGCGGCCATAAGACTAAACTGTACTAAGGTATAGCAGTGATGTTGCCTAAGGGAAATTAGCTTGATAGCACTGAGCATCGATTGCGCACAAGTAGGTTCGTGGGTACTGCCAGATGGTATCAATGACCTAAGCCTACCGGTGGCTGGTGACTTAACACCACTGACCTATATCACTGGTGGAATCTAATCCGACCGGCGTCCGGCAAGATGAGCCCGGCAAACGGGAGAAAGTCTCTACTTGTAGTCGGTGTCGGCAGGTCGCCTGCAGGTGTAGCTAAATATACGCCGTGCTGTGCATAGTGGTGGTGAGTAGCGCGCTAAGCGACTGGCCAGTGGCCACCGAGTCAGTTGACCAATAGAGGCCAATAGTCTAATCGACCAATTAGGCGACTCGATCATCGAACTGACCACCAAGCAGACAAACGAGCTCTTTTAGGTTTCCACACATGCGCACTTTCTACCAACACTAAAAATAAATTACGATAAGCTCGAAAGCGAAGATGTTTTCGCTCATCCGCCTTTCATCCATATCTCAATTCTCTCTCCCTCCCTCTCTCTCTCTTTCTCTCTCTCTCTCTCTCTCTCTCTCTCTCTCTCTCTCTCTCAGCAGTGCAATTAGACAAATTAACGCCTAATTAATACACACGCGTGGCGATGTACGAGCGCGGTTGGATGTTCATTCTGAAGCGGGTCACTTAGCTTTTATGCTATGCTCGCATCCTGCTCCCACACCACTTCCTCCATTGTACCAAATTACATTCTCAAGAATCGTACACTGTCAAGAGTCTTGAAATACCTGTCGGCATAGTTTGTATAACTCATTGTGCAGCGAACACACATTGACATAGATTACTAAGCAAACACACAAACACGATGAGAGCGTGAAGATCGAGTAAAGAATAGTCTGTGTGCGAAGTGAGGGTGGGCGGTGAAAAGACGAAAGTTTGTCTAACCTCGAAACGAGTGACATGCCACCGCACCGACCACTACTGAACTGGACACTCGAGAAACACAAATAGAATTGAATAGAGATCCTTTTTGTGTCTTTCTCTGTACGTCATAAGAATGACACTCAAACATTGAGACCGACAGATGGACAGTCAAGTCATCTTAGCCACCAGTGGCATCACTAGTTTCGCAATTTTAGCAAGTCTGCATCACACTACACTTAGTCAAACTCGATGCATCACGAAGCAGAGGTGGGAGGGAAAGTGTTGCAAAATCGGTTCCATCACATGCTAACAATGGTCTAGTTTATACTCCTAGGCGCATCTCCAAATTCACATACTACACCACTAGGCGCGAATAGGTCAGTTTGATTGGTGATGCGCGCGAGTTCAAACAACCTCGTGGATCTCGATGGTCACTCACCGAACAGGTATACACATTGCAACGCATTGCTTGACGCATCCTTTTCGTCACGATCCTTTCCCGACCACTAGTTTCAATCCTCTCTCCAAGCTAGCCGGCTTGGCCGGTTCGAGTTCAATACTTGAATCAAAGTCGTGATCCTATCGCCTTGCCACACTGCCCCTGTCGCGACGATCGTAAATCACGAACACAAGCGCTTCTAGTAAGGACGCGCACAACAAATGAAGATCCTCGATGCCTTCTCGCCATCTTTTCCAACTTGCTCTGATATTCTTTTACACTCTATTTTATAAACCATCAGCAACGCAAGAATATAAACTATTTTTCCAATTTAAAATTTTTTAAATAATAATTCTTTCCAATAAATAATGTTTCCAAAATTAACACCTTTAATTATACTAAAAGTAAAATTCTAAACTTAACTATAAATTTTTAAAATATCAAAAGTTCAATCGAGTGATGTGTACACAAAAATGCTGTGCTCGATGAGCATACCTTGTGCATAGCAGAGCCGGGACAATGCTCCAAGTGCAGAGCATACTGTCACCAGCCAGAAGAGTGACTGGCGGTAATGGTGTGGATGAGTAGGGTAACTGTGAAGATATCCTCTAGGATGGGGATGGGTAGAAGTGGTGAGGTATGGTGAAGGGGTCAAAGTGAGATGAGCGGTATATGCTGGCTCACACTTGAGCCGCCTTTTGCGACGTTCGCGGTGCTCCATCGTAGAGATGGCGTGCCAGCGAGATTCTAGCAACAGGTGCTAACCAAGAAACAAGATTGCGACGTGGGAAACAAAATCACGTGTCACATTGGTGAAGTGAGGATAGACACTGGGGCACTAGGCAGAAGACACATTCACTGAAGTGGGGGCACTTAGAGGGGCCCGAGCCCTAAGGCACACTATACGAAGCACACTATCACTGGTGCGGTCGGGTTGGGTGGACACGTTGTGCCGAGCCAATTCAACACGCCGGCTCGCAAGAGTTGTTGAAATCACATGCGGTGGGCACGAGCATTTGCTGAGATTGTGGTGGCGTCATTTCGGCACGGTGACCACTCACGCACTGACTGGCTGTTTGTCTCAATGGACACCGCTAGCTTAGCGGTTGTCGCACTCGCGCGACCATCGGTGGCGGTGCATCCCTTCTCTCTCGCTCACTTGCAAGCACACCGACACCGATCTTATGGATGAATTATGTCAAAAATAAATCTCTCTGCCCTCACAGTGCGCGTGAGCCAGGCAAAACATTCAACTCTCTTTCACTTGGTGCCGATCGATAAGGAGAGCTCGAGGAGACATCGAAGAGATTCGAGTGGTGTGCAATGGTGGTTCGGATCGACGAGCAATGGCGCCACTGCCGGACAGCAGGTCGACTCACTCTTGTGTCCGTCCGGCTCAAGTCTCTCCCAACTCTCTCGCCTGCCTCCTTCTAACTGATAGAAATTGGGGGCGAGTTCCAGTGAACTAGTGAGCTGCTCGAGAGAGGGCTCGAGAGTGAGACGGACAGCAGCCAAGCCGGCGAGAGAGTCGGACAGGTTCGCAAGAAAGAGAGAGAGAGAGAGAGAGAGAGAGAGTCAGCGGCCGGGCGACAAGTCTGCCCGTTGGTTTTCGGCGTGAAGACGATCCGGCTTGCGGCGATGAATAGATATCGTCGCTTCTCTCTCTCTCCCTGTATTTCTGATTATTATTCCTACTCAACATACCTCTTTAGTCCGTTATTATTTATCAACTAGATATGGAGAGGGAAGAATTAATTAGAAGCACACTCCGGACGAGACCTGTTTGGCAACGGTACTCGATCGATAGAGGGGGATGAACAGGTAAGAAAGAGAGAGAAAGCTGCTGAGGAATGTCAGTCATGAGGGCACTGACTGACCCCCTTCGACTCGATTGAATACTCGATCGACACCAGCAGCATCAGCGTGGCAAGCGTGCTACAAATAGATGCTCAGTGGCTGACGAACTCGCCACTAATACCTCAGCTACCTGATTTGCATGCCCGACTGGCGCATCGACTCCAGTCGGTATCGGACAGTGTGTCGTCCGAGTGCGCCAGTGTTCAGGTTGCAGAGTGGTATGCACTGCTAATAATAGGGGCGAAAGCGAGGAAGGGGAGGGGGCGATGCTAGTGAAATGGCACGCAATGCGCATCACCCCACCGAGTATTGCTTTGATTTGATAATGCCAAATTGAATTAGACATGCACTTGCACGCGCGCCACTCAGTTCACTGCTCGAGTTGCCATATTTTGATTTTGAAGATATGTAAATCGAGGAGGATGTGTCCTCGATGTGCTGTGCACTCGGACCATTTCACCTACTACAGAGAAAGTCACTTCAATCTGATTGGCCAAATTGACTTGACCACCAGTGATGCTTCAAACTAAATTCATTGCAATAAACTTCGTGCAAATCCACGTGCCACACGGATGCAATTAACTTTCAATCAAAAACAAAATCAATTTCTAAACTTGTATAAACTTCAACAAATCACGTAGTATCATCAGTCAAACAAACAAGTTCTATAAATTTTAATCTTTGCTATTTTGATATTCACACATTTATCTAGTGATCTGTGCTATCAATCAATCACAAGTAATGTTCTTGATAAATATTCAAAGAGAGAGAGAGAGAGAGAAAGATATTTGGGCAAATCTTGAGCGTTGCAAGACAAAACTTGTGAGAAACAAAAAACTCAACATCTGACTAGCATAGCCTTGTTGTTCGCCAAACTTCCTTCACCTTGTGATACAATGTGCTGATTTGCTATAATGCAAACTTTCCCTAAGGTCAATAAGTGTAATGATGGAACTCCGTTTTGTTTTGGACAGTAGCTTAGCTTTGTGTAACATGGCACGTGATGATATAGCGTGAGGCATTATCGCGAAATAAATAATGAGGCATGGTTACACCCAACGTTATCAACAGAATCAAATCATGTTTCGGCTGCATTTGAAAAGTATAAATTGTCAAGTACCCTGAGTGGGTGGATGTTTGGGTTGAAGAAAGTTAATGTGTGGCAACAAATAAAGCACAATCACATTGTGGTGATGTTGTCCACTGCTGGATAGCTTCATTCATCAAACATAACTACAGCCATGACGTAGCGCATACACCAAATCGAGTGACTCGGTGGTGACGAGCTAAGTAGACAGCAGCTTGCCGGCGGGACTTTATATTTAGATCTCCAGTCGTCTTCACTTTGGCCACTATCATGAACATTGAGGAGTCGGTTGGTCAGGGCAGGTAGACCAACCCGACTGACACTCAGTGGGCTAATTATAATCGATGCTGCCATTGCGACTGGCGCGCACAATGGCAATCCAACATGAATCGGGCGCCCGTTTGTCTCTATGCAAATGCACACCACCAAGCACGTTTGAATGAGCCGCCAAATGCACAATCCGAACATTGGCGCACTAGCAAGCGCATAGATTGCCATTGGAAAGAAACACAAACACAAAACATTCGAAATCAAAGCAAACCTAATGGAAACAACATTGTGGCTAGAGCTAACTGCTCTAGCGCAAATCTAGTTCTTGTGTCCGGCAGTTTGGTCGGTCTTCTCAAAAACGACAACAGTAACTACTTTCACTGATTTTAATTAACAAACACACGTAACGATAGTGAGAGCCAGTTAGAGAGATCTCCGGAGTGATCATTTTGTTTAGCTCTCTGTTCAACTGTTGATTTTGTTTCGATAGTGCTCGCAAACGCGAGGAGACTTGCCTGGTAGTGTGTAGTATCGCGCTCAAAAGCGGTCTGTGTTTGTTCATTGCTGACGATAATGATTGGTGGGCATTGTTCTAGGCCGCCAGACTCAATGGCAAAGTGAGTGAACGAAGCGATCAGCGCGCCATCGAAAGAAGAGTGAGTGAGAAAAAAGAGTTCAATTCGAAAGCGATCATCATCATCTTCTTGCTTGGACCTCGATCTCTCGTCGTAGTCATTTACATTTCGATCTTCTCTCATGTGGCTCCCTCGTGGTCTGCTGTGTTTGTTGTTGTTATCATTGGAAGGCATTATCGTCGATTACCTTGGTCAAATTAGATGCACCTAGATTAAGCAGCAAAGCGAGCTGGAATAGTGCGCCACGAGTTGAGAGTGCACGCTAGCATTCTCTTTCTTCGGTGTCGAGGAAGAATGCTGTTTTGAGGAGTCGCCTCTTCGTTTAATTACAAACGAGCCTTTTTCAATATTAATCTAGATTGTTTGAACTGATGCGTGTGCGCGTGCGCAATGCAAATCGACGTGATTTAATCGAGTAGTGACTGAAGATGCCACAAAGAGGATGGGATGAGGAAATGGAAGCTCATCACCGTTGCCACTACTAACCATCTATTCAATGCATCGTCAATGCTTTGCGCGTCTTCATCGCTAAATGATTCATTCTCTGGCACTCTCGTTTGTTCACAGTCTTTAGTTTATTTATTTAAAACACAACTGCTACTACCATTTTTCTTCACTACTAGCAGACTTGAATGCGAAAATGAACTTTCAGTAACTTGTACAATATATTTTGTTCCGCTGGCACAGCTTCGGGATGGATTGGCAGCGGCCGTGGTCGGGCGAGAGCGTGCCACTCTTTCAAAACAAAGGCGCGAGCTTCAACAAGTGCTAGTGAGGTGCGCGCACACCATTGGCGAGCCATTGAACAAATTCGAAATGATGTATTAATTGAGTTGGACCGAATGGAGTATACCAATAGACTATAGTAGTGTGCTCGGTAGAGGTGCCAATTGACGGGCCACCGAGCATGGCCTCCTTCAATACTCTCACTTCAAATATCCCAGTTGAAACTATTCTGACAATACATCATTCCACAGTAATGCGAGTTCCGTAGCATAAGGTTGGGAAAGAGTCTTACCAAACAAAAGACAAACAAAACAACCAAACAACACTCCAAAACATACCAGACAAAACAACCAATCCAAAAAAGTAAGCCAAACTATCAAAAAATAAATTAGTTGAGTTATAATATAAATTAATTAAAAATTCAATTATTAAAAACAAATAAGATTAATATGTTTTATAAATTGCACTTAATAATTATTTAACAACAAAAATATAAGATATTAAATAAAATGTATTATCCAGTATCTTTTAAATATGTTCGTAGCAGTGTTACTGATCAACCACAATGTTAGTGAAGGTGAGGTATATTGAGGCAATATGGGGACATGTCAGTGCGCGTGCGTATTTCATATCATTCGTATCTCAAGATTGGTAAACAATGTAAAGGGAGCCCGAACTGTGAACATTTGGAAAAGTGCATCTGCCGAAAGCAAAATGCTGTGGTGCGTTGAGCAAAGTGAGGTCCCATGGCGCGTCTCGTTTCCACATAGCTCGATACAATCGGGTCGCGGTGTATTGCGCGATTGCAATGAGAACAAAATTAATTAATCTCATCTCCGGATCTTGTGCTCGCGCATACATGTGTGCAACTTGTCTCGAGATCGAGCTTAATCAAATTCACAGTTTTTTCTTGATTTTGGCCAACCGATCAGTAACAGTTTTGTGGCGGAAGATTGAGGAAGCAAACTGAGATGAGACAGACTATGCAACGCCGGGAGTGCATTGAGCAACCGGACTAGAGTAAAACATAGTTTTGCTGCTGTTGCTAACAGTTTGGGAGACATCGAGTGGCAAACGGAAATCAGCCAATAGAGCGCGCTAGGCAGCTAGAAATGATGACGATGGAAAAACAATGGCGAATTATGCCTATCGACAGGCAGCAGCCAGTTGGTCAGTCGACAAATGTTGCCTGGATGGATCTAGAGAGCACTGAGCGCACACACCGACACGATTGGCATAAGTCACCAGGTTTGATTGATATGCCACTCAGAATAGTGGTCCGAAAGAGCTGTGTGGTGTGCTCGCAGCGGGACCACTAATCTATGTGCCTCTTGCCGGCGCTACATCGCTTTCCGGACTTTCGCTTTCGCCCCTCAATGTGTGCGATACCTGGCCAGCTCTGCGCGTTTGAATACAAGATATGATTTGCAAGTTTATTGTTTTCTAATCCGCGTCCATTTTGACTTGCTGGTTGTCCGGGAGATGCTGGGAGATGTTGTTAATTATGAACAACTATTACTGTCTCAAAACCGGCTTCTGCTGCTGTTTCTTCTTCGTTTTCAACCGCGATGCACGTAAGCATACATTTTAAAAAATTATTTTTAGTTCTCCACATTCTTTTTTGTTGTTGTATATGTTTTTAATATTTGCAATTGATTGTAATTAAAACATACCTACAGAGAGACAAACCGAGAGTCAACGAGTCGCGCTAGCAGGCCAACTCGTTTAGTATTCTATTTGAGGCGCACGCTAGAGCGATGAAGCAATACTTGCAACAAGTTGTAGGAAAGGAAAATTAATTTCACTTGCTTTGCATCGTAAAGCAGGCGGGAGTTGAGAAAGTGGACTCTAACGATGGTCAGTTTGGGACCACTACTTCTGAGCATTGACACTTGCACTTGGTTACCCTTTGACTATGTCTTCACGCCACCACTCTAGCTGACACTCTGAGCAGCACGAGTTTATGCTAATCACAATGTTAACAACGCCAATACCACACACACGTGTTGTGGTAGATAAGTCGATTAGACGTCACACATCACGTGATCTTGCATAATCTCGAATTCAATTTAGTCTATAATGTGCTATTTTAGTACTTATTGGTAGCAGTAGCTTGATATGACTTAATTTTGAATATCTACCACGCATCAAGACAATACTCAACACATCCCGTAAAGCTACTATTGTTATTACACCCGTTGAAAAGCTTTTTAGACAAGAAATATCACAAAAAATCCAAAAGGAAAATATTTTTCTTGCCAGTATATTTTACTTTAAAGTAGTAATAATTTTTTACTATAGTAGTTAAAAAGTCCCGAAAATTAACAATTAATTTTTTACAAATATTTTAATTATCAAATAAGTGCTATTTTATTAAGTGCTTTGCACTTTTCTTGGTCGTCACAGCACTGCTACTTGAGTAAAATTACAGTCAAAAAATTAACCCAACTAAAACTGTTAAGTGCAGACATTCAGATCAATTAATTAACCAATATTTTGTTCATTTTTCAAATATATTGTTTGTTATTGTTTATTTAAGTATCTCTTGAGTAATAATACTACAAATCGGAATGTACCAATTAAAAGACGCGAGTCTTATTTGTTTCATGATTACAATTGTAATTTTGTCTCTTTTATTAGAATTACTTAAAAAATGTGACTTACGTTTCAAGCATAATTGATTTCTAATTATTAATGAATAATCGTAAAATATGAACCAAATGATAGATAATAACGATCGATAACTTTGTGGATTGATGATGTGATATAGTTGAGTTTAGTATTCAAGAAGAAAGAACCAACTTCATGAACGAAATGTCAATTACGTCAAGTGGCATGATGGTCATTAGAGTGATGAATGCCGAGTGAGAAAAGAATGGAGATGGAAAGCCTCGGTAGTGACTGTGCAAAGGCGATCATTGTGTGAACGCTTTGTTCGTGCCAGGTGTTAACTTGTCACCAGCCCTACGAGCAGCGGTGATAAAGGTATGTCTCAATACAGTGGAATTCATTGCCTACAGTATTGCATTGTGTCAAGTAGCAAATACGAACTCATCTCGTTCTCTAACGGCGATTGTCGTAATTCTGTTGAATTTCAATTAGCTTGCCGCTTCTCTCTTTTGTCTCCTACCAACGCCACTACGTTTGCTTCTACTACTGTCAATACATTTCAAATTGCTCACCACTATAGTTCAAGTGCATAAGCTGATTCAACGTGTTCAACGTGTTTTGAAATTTCGTACACTAAGGGCGCACATGTGCACGAGCGACATCACCCATTCTAATTTCATTTCAAAATAATCAATTGATTTTAAATCTCGTGTACAAAAGAAAACTTTCAAATCATAGCTCTCAGCGCGCTAGCTGTAAACATTGGGATTTGAAAAGCAAAGCCTGAGTCGAGTGAATGGCTTGATTGACTATTAGTCATCTCACATCAAGGATTGTGGCACAAACATGCGTTTGATAGAATTACAGCAAACCAATCGATAGGACAACACTAAGAAATAAGAAATAAATAAATTGCAAAGTGTCATGTCAACGCGCGTTCGATTTCGTGTCTCGAGTCAAATATGGTTTGAGTGACGCGCGGCAGCGATAGGTTTAGAATGTAAATGGCTGCCTTTAGTAGCCACTGCAACTGAATTTAGACAGTGAATTGCATGGCAAAATGAATGGCTGACATGGCCACATGCGTGAGCTTCAACGCTGGACAGGAATCGAAGAACGCGCGAGCCATGTCGACATGTCTACAGGTATTCGATTACTGGCCACATTCCCTTCCCACCCACACAGAAAGAGAGAGAAACAGACAAGCCAACCACTTCGAGATGGTTAAGCTGCCTAAACCACCATTATTAGGTCAACATTTGAAAGCGAACATGACTCGTGTCGAGCAACATTCCTCCACAACACCTCTTTTCCCCCTCTATGTCTGTGCAATCATGCTCAGGATCGGATGCAATCAATTGCGATCGATACACACGATGCCAATTGCCTAATTGCCCCACCGCATCGTGCTCGCGCCTTGTGCGATATCAGCTGCCGACCATCGCTTCAACAGGTAGCTATTTTCTACCGACTGCGCTCGATAACCTGATAGTCATCTAGTTGCTACTGATACTTTTTGCTTCAGTTTCATATATAATAAATATGAATCACTTTGTGAAATCTAACCCGATTCAACTTACTTACACCCTTCTCGTAATGATAACACAATGCGTTCGTATTTTTTATGTTAACAGCAAACTTTTAAAGCAACAGTTTTTGATTAGAACATCGGGCGTCATTCTGTACTCATAGTGATAGGTAGCAATTAAACCTTAAGTTAAGGCTTAACCAAGCATTCCACTCACTTTCAAAATGAGGTTTAAATAGATTTTAAGGTCCTTATGGTTGTTTTATCGATTGCCTCCCACTAAACCATCTTTCTTCTTCGACTACAACTTTTCCCGCCTCACCGCTATATTATTAGTTTTTCACTTAAAAAAATTTATCCTTGTCTGCGTGAGTGCAACAAGCTACATAGTTCTCAAGTTCGCTCTTGCGAGGCGATCTAAATCTGGCACCGCACTTATCAGACAATCCAAAGGTGCCACTAGAGTGCATCTTCTCTGGTCATTCAAAATCTTCCGACATCAACCAATGTGTTTGAAAGGGAGAGAGAGAGAGAGAGAGAGAGAGGCATACAGATAATTTTAACTAGATACACGCACAAACGAATATAGTTTCCAATTTATATATTTTTGTAAACTTTGAAAAGTTTCCACACTTGTTGTAGTTAGTTTTGCGATTAAAAGTTGAGTGTGCACAGAGTAACCCACACGTCTGAGACTTGATATCAGATCATAGGAGGCTATTTGTAGCATTTGGACAGTGGCAGCACAACATAAGTCTCGTCAAACACATCTCGCAAGTGGTTGGATTTGTCTTTGGTGTGTACTGCAAATCTCAACAGGACACCATCATTACTCATCACTCGATGTGTTTAGATCTAGTTGAGTCTCATCACCGATGTTTCTAAACCGTCTGCAATATTAGTCCTAGAACGTGAAAGTAAGCATTCATGAGGAAGCAAATTAAACTAAAAATAAATATAAACTAAAGCGATAAAAATCTGTAAAAAAATATTTTACATGCAACAATGCACGTGTAATGTATACATTTGTTGCAACTCGAAATATATATATTACTTTATCTTGTTGTTTATACTTCAATTTTTAACTTTTATATTGGATTTCTGAGAATAACGTTAACTCTAAAATGACTTTAATTTTATAGATTTATTTTGTTTTGAGACGAATTCTGTAAAATCTACATATTTTACGTATGATTTTAAAACTCAAAAATTTATTATAATATAGTATCTTACAATTTTAATGAAAACATATAAAATGTCTCTGAACTGCATTTGTTTGAAGATTCATAGTTTCACTTTTTGTAAGATTCTTTGCGTGAGAGGCAAACTATTCCACTTCAAACCCAAGTGTATATATAAGTGTGTGTCTGTTTGACTTTTTGAGTATTAGTATTTTATTTTTAAACGTTATCCCCACCGGTCAAAACAAATCGACCTATGAAAATGTAAGCAAAACACATTTAAAAAATGAAGAATTTGAATTCCGACCAGAAGTGTCACACTCAATTTGACATGTTCGGCTGTTTTTTCTGTGTTTCCATCTTAATTAACTCTTCCTGTGAAGTGCATTTAAGTATGTCTTGAGAAGTAAATAAATTCCAAGTAGTTGGATTGTTTTGCTTCATTTTGGCTCGAGTGAGGCTCGTTTTGGAATCGAGGTTCACCTCTGGCCTGGCCAGTTTGTTGGGCGCGTGTGTGTCATTTACGAGCAACGGTGCTATATCATCCAGTCTTGCAGTCATCCAGTATCAGTTACCTTCTGACACGCAGCACAAATTTGCAATATAAGATGGGTGAGAAGTCTTGCAAACTTGTTAAATTTAATGATCTTACAAAATTATGTCAATTGGTCGGAAAGTAGGCTCGTCTTCTCTTTTAGCATATTTTTATTAGAATGTATATATCCACTTTGTAAATCTGTTTCGTTTAAAATGCAAAATGCAAAACCAAATTTAATGAATAAGAGCAACTCTGACATTTGTGTTGGTGAAACAAACGAGCTGGCCAATTAGTAACAACCGACTGCATGACTAGAACTACTTAATAATAATCTTCACCTTGGAGAGACCAAATCAAAGCTAGGGTAAAGTTTGCGCAGTGTTGGAAATCAAGTTTAATCTTGTAATATTCTAATATACCACATTTTCTATTCAAATTAGTGGTTTATTTTAAAAAAGTGACCTTTCTTAAATTTCAACCGCTGCAGTAATTTTTGTTCTCGTTAGACACAATTTAAACTCATTAAAGGTATATATCAAGCGCGTAACACACTAAAAGATATTTTTAAATTCAAATTTTAAAAAAATAGGTTTGAATACACTTGTGACAAATACAAAAAATTAAAATTTTAAACATATTTTCTGTGAAATATAATATTTTTCTAGTATAACTTTCAAAATTGGCATGTTTGAGGTAGATATGAAGTACACAACTAAATGTATATCATTTTGATTTACATTAGAGATTGTACGTGGGAAAATATATCATAGATGAGGAGAGAAAAATTTAGATCCCAATTAAGAAACGAGCGTAAAAAGCAAAAATTGATTAGCGAGGTGTTTGAGAGTCATAGAGCCATAGTGCTTCCGGTGTGAGCTTTGCTTATATATTGATATATCGCTTCCTTTGCGCTACTGAGTCATTTGGTTTGGATCTCCATGTGAATCGATCCATCGCAGTTTGTCCACTTGGGACACGTCTATCAGTGCGTTGCGGGACATCGAGAACGTCCATTTTTACTGCAAGACTTGTTGCTGCTGCTGGCGATGCATAGATTTTAATTTGCACCCTTAGTATACTTTTTGGCTGTGCATAAACTCACATAGCCTCGAGTCAGAAAGTCGTCGCTATGTATTTTTAGGTTTTTAGCATCTCCTCTCCTACACACACTTGGCTGTCCAATGTAAATTAGAAGCCAGTAGTCGGCCAGTCGGTCGTCCAGGCTCTCCACTTTCTTCGGTGTCAGTGTTTCTCTATCCCAGTGTGCATGTGTGTTAGCGCGAGAGACGGAAATCAATTCAAATCCCAACTCGACTTTTACCCAAAATGAACTGACTCGCTGCCACCGCTGGAGTCTTCCACTTGTGTGAAATGGTTACTCTACTCGGCAAGAACACCACTCGATTCAACAGTTTTCGCGATCATCGATGAAATGGAAGCTATGCATACATTATCGCACAGCAAGGTGCGTGCGCATCTCTAGATTAGTATAAAATTAGACTCTTCTTCTAGAGGGCTTTCGGTGATGAAGCGATACTACTCTCACTTGTTCCTCGATCGATCAATAGTGTTCAACTTCCAGTTTGACGGTGGTTCGATGTTGGAAACCAATAAAAGCTTTCAGACGGTGTAGGGAGAGCGATTCAATGTGTTGCATCGTCCACAGCACTAATCACTTCAGAGGGCATTTCTACTGATTGATGGATAGATTATTGTCACAGAGATAAGTGTCACAAGTGTGCAAGAAAAGGTTACACTGTGGCCTAAATCTTCATAAAATATTACTCTCTCTCTCTCTCTCTCTCTCTCTCTCTCTCTCTCTCTCCCCTGGGATCATATTGCAATGAGAAGGTGAAGGCTCAATTGTCTAGCATTGTGAACGTCGCTACCGGTGGTATGATCTAATCGAGTTTGTCACGCCACTGACCCACTCTATGATAGTATTCTAAAGTCTAAATTTAAAAAATCACCACACAGAGAGAAAAACAAACAGAGCGAATGATCAGCTGGGTCAATTTCGATGGTTGGTGGGGACGTGTGATAGTCACACTGACCGCACACTGATCTCACCCTTGACGATGACCTGACACTCGATCTATCAAGTAGGTCCATTCACTGTGCTTCTCCGAATAGGAGCTAAAGATGGACATAAGTCGAGGTAATGATGTCATTAGAACCAAAGGGCGAACCTCAAACAAAATTGCCAATCTTCTCCAATTGTAATTACCAAATCACCCAGACCTCAAGAGGTTTTTGTGTCACAAAATAGCATCAAATTATATTACTTTATTATCTATCCTAGTAAAATGTTCTTATTCAACAAAAAATACGCTGAAAATTATGGTAACAAATTATAAAAATATTTTTTTGCTTTATTTTGCAAAATCTTTAAATTATTAAACTACTAATTCTATCAATTAACCTCGTTTAATTGATTAAATTAAATGGTGTCACACATGATAGTATAATGGGAAAAGTACAATGAAAAATGTTTAATAGCTCTTGAGCTTTACCAGATTGATTTGGTGCGTGTAATTAAGTTAATTCTTTACCCAAAGGTAGAACTCGACTCTGGATGAGATTGTAGAATTTAATCGGATTGCAATTGTGGTGTATATCAACAAATATGAAGTACTCCTTAGTGACCTACCACAGTGAAAGGGGTGAAAGCGAAGATGAGTGTTTGAATCGGATCAGAAGCATCAAGATGGAACAGGAAATCGTTCAGGGTTAGTATCATAGACTCGATATATTATCCTATTATTGTCTTTCTGTTTTATTGCCTTTTATTCTTTTCGACAAATGCATCTAAAACAAATTAAATGTCTATTAATAGACCTCTTAAAGTTATATAAATTTGTAACCAGATAAACTTGACAAACAAGTCTTTAACAAAATCAATTGAATGGAAGTATTTTTAATATTGTTAAATCTTTTAATAAAAAACACTTGTTTTGAAAAACTGACAAAAGTAAGTAAGAAACAAAATAAAGTATACACTTAGAGATGTTTGATTGTTGTGGAATAAGTGTTATTGGCTAAAAGTGTAGGCCCACTGCCTCTTTCGTGGGCTACTGGGACGAGTTAGTGATCCATCTGACCGGGTCATGCAGAGTGGTAATCATCGCCACGGAGACCATGTATCGCCATGTATCGTCGATCATCGTCATCACAGTGCTTTGACGATCCCAGTTTGGAGACTTTTCCGTGTCACCGTAGCTAACTTGTGGAAGCTTAGCTCGCACAGTAGGCCAATTAGCGCAATAGCTGCAGGAGGACCGGTAACTTGCAATGAGTTTCAGTGGCAGTGTCAATCGTAATAGTGAGCTGGAGCAGCCTCAGAACTCGGTGTCCTGCTCTCAAAGCTCAATACATTGCGTTCAGAACTCGGTGCTTTGCTCTCAAAACTCCACCTACGTGCGACCGACCACCTACGTGAGCTCGCGCACCCATCAAATTGCCTACTCAAATTTCAATTTTCACAGTCACCTAAGACAATGGAAAGAGATAATTTCATTAGGCCAACAACAATCCAAATTGATCCAATACGTTAAATTGGACATGATCAGATTCAATTGGTCAGTAGTAGTTGTCCAGTGGTGAGTTTTTTTGTGTCACTCACTCACGCTCAACTAGATTGAATTCAATGTCGCGCAAAACAAATTCGAGCAAACATCATGGCAATGTGGCACCATAGCCAATGCAAATGAGCCTGTCACCGGCACTAGAGAAATAGGCAGAGAAATTGTGGCTAACATCATCACTGTATTGTAGAAACAGGAGCTAGTTTCACTGTGGCGTCTGTCGAAGCGATCGATCAATCGGCAAGGCTTGGGCTCGCATCCGATTGATGATCACGGCAAGCCGAATTCATCGATCCCCTCGATAGCTTCACCTCTTTGCCGTCGACCTGAGTGACTGGCGATGTGTCTATGCTCACACTTCGATCTGCTGGTCAATTCATTTATATTCACGCACACATACACACACAGTGAATGGTACCAAGCCAGTCAAGCTCCACTCATCTCCTTAGTCTTCTTTCTCCTTCACTCTCTTGCCACTTATTATCTTGTCATTCTTTCTGATACCTGATTATCAATTTTTTTTCTGCCTGGGTCATTTCGCACTCATCTCTCTCACCGTCTGGTGCAACCAAATCAGAGCATCATAGGCACAGATCAAGCCAGATGCCGTGGCTGAGCTCTCTCTTTCTAAGTTAGTGCCATTCTAGCATATTATGCTTGCCAACTCGATGCCCTCTTGCAGCCACTTTGCAGTTGAGGAAAGTTAAATGCGAACAGAGAGGGAGGCGCAAGACAAGTAGCCTTAATTGCCTTTCTATGTTATTCTTAGAGTTTGTCGTTACAATTTGCTATGACTAGCTTGCGCGCACTACCCATTAGTTCTGCACGTTATGTTTTAGGCTTAAAATTGATAATTGTTACACTAGTGAGCAAAGCAAGCAGGTAGACTTTAATTGACAACAAAAGTCGCATTCTAATAAAAATAGTTTTGAATCTTTTCTTGAAACAACGTTGAATTATTTACAATTGACGCAATTGAGCTGAATTTAATGAAATAAACTATAAAAGTTTATATGTTCAGTTATATTCATATTGTTTGTTTTAGGTAAAAAGCTATAGCATATATACCATGATAATTACATTTATCAGCATGGTACTATATTTTTATGAATAAATTAAAACTTGCACAGTGCTCAACATTATAAGCATATTAAACGATTTGAATTTGATAGTCATTAATGTCAAAAATTAAAGTATGTGCATGCTAGACTAATAACGAGAATAGTTTTTAATCTGATTCCAGCGACCCACTGAATTTGACTTATTGTTGACTCACAAGTTTGCAGCTTGTAGATGGTCAAATCCATCAGTTTGTCCAGCATTAGAACTGACAGGCTCCAATCAGATTAGAGCAAGATGATGAGGCAGTGGGGAGTCAGCACATTCCGAGTCGAGTGCTCGCTTGCACACTCACAATTATGAGTGGACTAACATTTCAATCTTTCGCCGTCCAACGTCGCACGCGTCTCTTGTCTATTATTTGACTTAGCCATTACCTGAAGAGGATCATCATCATCATCTAGCTCGGTCATCATCTGTCGTTCGATCATCTATTGACGGTGATTGGCTCGATCAGTGCTGGACGGGCGGGCTGGCAGACGTTTACGCACGCCACTGCTGGGCTGCCAGTGTGCAGTGTGGACTCATCAGCCCGAGAAACTGGTGGTGGCACTCCTGAAGGAAGCTGCTAGACTTGCTAGACTCGAGTCGATCGTAGCGATGACAAACAGACACAACCATGCCTGTCATCGAGTCAATAGCCTGGTGTTGTTGGTGGTATCGGGCACCACTCAGGTGATCTACTCGTAGATGTAGTGCCACCACTACCGGTCGGACAATTCTACCACTCCTACCTTAGCGGTAAAACTTCAATCACCCGAGTAATGCTGATCGCGCTAATGGCTCCTACCCAACCTGCTAATTCAATCTCTCATCTCATGGTTCATCTTTGACGATGAGCAAATGTACTTCCAAAATTTCTATAGATAGTTTCGAAGGATGATCAATGATCATAAACAAACAAGCAATTTTCATAAAGCAACGAGGTGTTTTTAATAAGATTGTTATCTTGAACAAATTAGCCAACAACAGAAGCTTAGCTTATTTTTTTTAATTTGCTTAATTTAATAATAATAATAATAATGCGCTGATTTTTTATTAAAATTATAATCACCATTCATTAATCACTACAAGATTTAACATAAAAAATAATTTATATTTGCTAAGCATTTTACTGCCCTACAAAATACAGTTAATCAGTAGTGGTGCGATTAATCTAAAACTACAGAGTAAATGTGGTCGACAATGACCATAGTAGTTCTATTCTAAGGGATAAAACATGGGTTGACTATTGGCCGCGATTGTGGGTCGAATGTGTGCCACAAGAAGGTGCACTTCCACCTTGATGGCACTCTTTGTCATCTAGTGGAAGCAAGAGAACAAAGCACCACTGTAGCTTCGTGTTAAGGCTCAGCGATTGCGCCGGATGCTTCTGTGGCGTGCATCTCACATGACCACTTGTAGCAACTAAACAGTGTCATATCTCTCTTTCTTTAGTCTTCTCGGACAATTCCGCTTTTCTGTTTGTTGTCCAGTGGCGCCACTCCTCCACGCGTCATCTCCTAATCGGTCATTGTCTAGCGGCACCGATCGATACCTCTCGAAAAGCACAAATGCACTCGGTAATGATGCACTGATGTGTCCAGGATTCATCGTTTGTCTCATTGGGAACCACCATCGATGATTGGTGCGCTATTTTAGTAAGGCACCGCTAGCTCGCGCCACACACACACTCAATGGCCATTGAGCGATTGACCGCAACACCGATTAAGCCATTATAGCTATTTGGCCACCAAAACGGATCCGGCGGACCCGTTAGCCACAACACCCGCAAACTAGCACTTTGAGCTTTCCTTCTCTCTCTTGTCCTCTCTCATTCTCTCACTCACTGACTACGCATACAGCGGCGCCAAGTCTGCATCAGTCAAACAGGCTTTGCACCACTTGTTTGTTATTTCTTTTACTTTTGAGAGACAAACAGACTGTCCTGTGCGAACCGAACAAGCCTGTGGTGTGTGTTTGATTTATGCGTTGTTCGCGAAGCAATGACTTTATTATACGGTCTCAGTCACACTCACAAGTGAAAGTAACTAATTAGTACAAGCACACGAAGAGATCTATCTCAAGGAGTCGACTCCGGTCCGGGTTGATTTCTGCATCTAATGCCAAAGTCACATGCACACAACGAGCCATCAGCGGTGCTAATCACACGGACGACAACTATTGAGTCAACTCGGACGTATGAATGCTGATTAACCTATCAGGAAACACACCGGTCAGCTGTTATATCGATCTTCAATCAGAGAGTTCTAATGAGGCATTTGCTTGAATTATTTTTCTATAGGTTTACTCTAAAGATGTGCTCGGAATTGTTGCATTTATAACAATCAACATAAACAACATATATTTCTATAATCATTGAATAAATTATTTTTCACAAATAAATGTCATTGTTGGTTGTGATTTGCTTAAATTAATATAACAATATTCAAACAGTTATTGCATTGTTTTTCAATCACTTTTGGACGTCTATTATTACTTTGTTTTTTCAAAAGGTAAATTATTTAGAATGTTTCAGGATGCGATTTCTTCGACAAATCATTTCAATGTGGTTGATTGCATGGCATTAAATGGCCGTGCTTGGTCAAACGCGTCAGTCAGACTGACAATCAAGTGAATTGACACTAACTGGATTAGGTGGATCGTCTTGATGGTCGTCTGTGGCGACACTAGCCACGCTGGCGGTCCTCTGTGGCTCTGCCATTTCCGATCGGCTGTCTCGCTCCATGCGGTCCCACACTGAGTGTCAATCAAGCCCGAGTGTGAGTGACGCCGTTTGGCATCGCCATCGCTGGCATAGATCTGCCACTAGCGCCCTTTGCGCCCCCGCTTCCCTTTCTACTTGCCACTGACCCGACCAACGCACACTACCTAGTTGCACTGATCAGCCAGAGACACTTTTTATTTTCTTCTCACCACTTAAATTATGTGCACAACCACCATAAATCAGGTGCTACTAGACTTGTGCATGCTAGCAACTTTCTTCTGCCAAATTGCAAACAGAGACACGATGCTCAATGTGTGAAATGACAAAAATGTGATTGAATTATTGCTACATGACTTGGCTTCGTCTTACTTTATTTCTTTTTGCATGTATACTTAAAAAATATTTTGTTTATTAAACAATTATTTAATTATTAAATTTTAAAAAAATCGTGATATTGTTTATTTTTAATAAAAATATTTTTTAAAATGCAAGTATTAATGTTTAATATTGCGCGGGAGAATTTTGAATTTGCATGCTAACCATTGAAAGTATCGATAGTATTGATTAGCATCAGCTGACTGTACTCTCACTGCTCAGCTGCGTGTGTGAAGTGTAACCACTGTACACACTGTATAGGTTGACAACGTTTGTGTCATTCTGGCGTGGATGTTGACTTGGATCCTCAATTATTGACACTGGTTCTCGTTGAGAGATGCTTCGAAGAAGAGAGCAGAAGAAGGTAGGTACTGCTCGGCGGGACAAGCCACTGGCTGTGGTGGTGGTTGGCGAGGCTTCCGAGTCTGAAGAGGACGAGTCTGACTTAGTCGAGTTGCCTGAAGTGCATTCGGGAGGCAACAGTCAAAGGATTGAGACTATTTCTGCCACCGCCGACCTCAGGTCAACGTCAACGGATTGGCCTTGGACAGAGAACAAGAACAATGAAGGTGATGATGATCGATTTATGTCGTACACCGACGCACCGCTAGCCACTGTGATCCGCCAAACTAGTTCACCGTCAGGTATTTTATTATGCAAACTTGGATTGGATTAGATCGATGGCCATTGCCGCACGACCACACTGGCCTCGCTGATGGTGGTCAAGCCTATTATCATTCTATTATCTAACGGTCCTCTACTAGATTCTGCATCGAGTGCGACTCAACGAAACAAAGACTCGTAAGTCGATGGATTGATTTGATTTGAATATCTATCGCGACACTAATGTTTGATTGGTTGACAGGCTGCTACACAGTCTACTGCGTAAGTGATCGATTTGGTTTCGCTGGCGCGTAGCACACTAGCCGGACTGGGTGCTGCAAAAGTTCACTGTTGCACTTTGACCTCGAAGATCACTCGAAAGAGGCGTGTCTGGTGTCAGCATATGACAAAAAATTCATTGAAACCAATGGGATTGTGGCTGGCACGCTGGTTGAAGTTACAGCACGCAGAGAGCTTGTCAAAATTTTAACCCAAACAGGCAAATGAAACAGCTTTCAACCACAATTCGAAATTTTACTCATTTAGGTCAACATTCAGGAATATTTTGAAATTACTTGGGTATTATCATTTGGGTTAAAATTTTGAAAAACGTTCGCTGGGTGAGTGAAACACCCAGTCCGGCTAGTGTGCTATGCGTGCTCCCACCTTTGGTCTGATTGTTCTTGTGTTTTGATTGGACCGACTCACAGGGGAGAGCAACGGGCAACTGAAGCAGATCCTGGTGGAAGTGGCCTGTATGCCACCGGTGACCTACAGCAAGGAGATGAGCCAAATCACCAGGCACCTGATCGCAACGCAGCGCCTGCTCCAGACTGGCTGTGCCATACTGCAGAAGTGCACCAACGACATCCATCAACTGGACAAGTCATTCATCACACTGTCCTCCATTCTGTCCACCACCAAACTGTAAATGTCTGAACTAGTCATCGCCGTCAGACGAGGCACCATTTTAATTGATCAACAAAAATGACTTGACCAATCACTTCGAATCTCTAATAGCATCAATCTCGCTTGCTTGTTGAACTGTGCCTTTTGCACTACTCAACCATGTTTTTCATTTCAAACTCCTGGAGACTAATTGAAATCGAGCAATGAAGCTGTTGAACTGGCAGGGGCGCGAGGTGCCGGGTGCTGTTCCATTGACTTTGATCGATGAAAAGCGATTGAACGCGTCGCTGTGCACTCTCGGTATCAACTAGGATCCGCACCGCTTGATCACTACTTGGCCAGTGATCAGTGACCATTGTTTGCACTACTCCTCTGCTGTCGGGCTGTCGCGCATCCAAGAATCGACCGATTGCCTGCCATGAGTGGAGTAGATCGGAGTTGAGAGCGCACACCACCAAAGTGTTGCCTGCCACCAGAGCAGCGAGGAGATAGGCCGCCAGCGAAGGTGAGGGTTGATGCCAAGTGGAGTCGATGAGAAGCACGATCTGGCCAATGGGTCGGTGATAGTCGATTCGCAGCTCATTCCCTGACAGGTCTTCATCCACGCTGCGACTGCTCAGCGACAGGTGGCACAGAGTGGCACGCAGTGAGTCATCGAATACATCGAGTTTTGACTCTTGCAGTAGGTCGGCGAGGAGGCGAGCACGGTGCCGGCTTGAGAGCGATGCCCATCTGTGGGTGCATTAGCATGTGTCATCTTAAGTAAATCACACGCGAACACGACAGATTATCTCGAGTGTTCAACTAGAACCTCTCCTCAAAGTCAGGTCTCCTAGTTTGAGGAATAGCCTATTTAAATCACTGCTACTGAACTCATTTGAATTATAAAGCCAAATTTGACAAGCATTTAACTTAAATTTTAACCAAACTTGAACACTGGAAAATCTATTAGAGTCTTACTTGTCACTTGATTTTTGGAGCTTAAGTGTTGCAGCAAAAGTAGTCCATGTCACTTGCTCAGCTAGTTGTATTTGCCATGCTGGTTCTTGAATGATTGGTGTGACCCAAGTGTTAATGAGTATCTGCCCACTAGAGCGGATGCTACGGGCCATTTTGTGAGCCAGTCCGGTATTTTCACACCAAATAGAGACAAATCGCGTCGAATTAGGTTTGTAGTTAATCATGCTGAGTAATTCTGTATTGTTTCGGAAGTAGTGTAAGAAGATACCAGGTTGACATGACTGGATGTCCATTGAATCCAAGTGGACTAAAGCTGACGGGTCATGCAACTCAAACAGCTCACTCTCATGAAACAGAGCCTCGTCAGGATACTGAATTAACAACTTATCTTGTAGCAAATCGTTTAGTATGTTGCTCAATGATTCTTGAGCATAGATCTTGAAGTGAGAAAAACCTGATACAAGATAAGTTTGGATTATACTTTCCACTGCCGAGTAGGTATCAGTGCTCTCGGTGAGAATGTACACCACAGTATCGTTTCGAGTTTTGAGTTGAAAATCGATCAAGTGATTAAGAACCGACTTGGGCCCACCAGCCTCGTAGAATAAGTGGCAAAGATAAGCGACCTGAACAGCACAATGAGCGCTAGTCACCACCGTAAGTGGCACTCCGGCTAGTAGACTTGGAAGGATGCGATTCACAAATGATAGTAACGATGGTACCACACAGGGGACAACTAGTGAGTATCGCACATCTGGGAGAGGGTCTGTCAACTGCTCCACACTAGCTAGTGTCTTCTTCAAAGCATTAGCTCTTGATATGTATTTAACCTTGAGTGGTTCCTCACTTCCAGGGCCGGGCTTGCAATAAGTCAACAGGTGGTCCACCAACTTGATGCAAACTCGTTCTCGTTCAAAGCCATTTGCGCGCCACTCTTTCACCTCGTTCAGAGCATCATCGATCGGATAGATCGTGACTCGATCGTCAAGACAAATCTGTTTGGTGAGCAACTTGTCATCGGACTGGAAGACTTGTGCCTGAAGGCCATCGTTGTTGAGACATGGAACCTCATGCCAAATGGCACCGCGCGATGACAATTCACCATTCACATGGCCCAGGATCACTGGACGCTTCTCGCCACCAATCCACTGTGCAAACGGAGCCATCTCACTGGAACAATTAGTAAATCAACTTGACCAATCACTTTTCAATGACACCAAATTGTATGTTTGGAGCGACAAGCACCACGATGAGCCCCGACGTGATACGATACTGTGATGATACCTCGCCACTCGCCTTCATGTGCTTGTGGTAGTCATTAAATTATCTGTCACCTCTAACCACAGCACGATTAGATTTCGAATGTGGGCAACAATAAGTGGTATTGAGGCAAGACAAACATTTGAGCATGCAACGAGTGGCGAATCGCAAGACAGCAATCAGCTGATAAAAGTCGACAATGAACTCGCTCGGTATGCCATCTGTCCACCAAGTTGTTCACTTGGCCTTTTGAACTGATCCGACCAGTTCCACTGATTGGCCTCATCATAACTATTAGCAAGGTTAAACTTTATGTTACTATTGGATGAGTAGAAGTGACTTCGATAATCGCATGTCAAGTGTTAAGCTAACAATTGGTTGCCAATTTGCATTGTCACCACTTACAAAGTGGTCGACAGGTTTGTTTGATTATCCTCGTGCCACCCGTCTTACCACAATTGACATTGAAGATTTCTCACCAAGCGTACCAAACTCGGGCATCGATAAGCTCCAATTGGCTCAAGATGTCGCCACATTTAACCTCCGGTCGTGCTTCATTTGCTGAGGTATTTTGCCTACTGTTATTATTAGTTTATATATATTCCTGTAGTTCAAAAATAATATAAAATGACATGCACTATCTACAGATGACATGTGTGAATGGAACAGTTTGAAGGGGATCGAGAATAAAGTAATCAGTTTGATTGGTAATGATGGTTGAGTGAGAAATGGGACTGTTGCGTAGGAGGTTGAGTTGACCCCGGTGGATGCTGCGATGTATATTGAGCTTGTTGTGGTGACTGCTGTACAAACTGACGGTTAAATTGTCCGCCTATCATTGAGTTGTCTGACTTGACAGGGGCCGTCGAGATACGGTACATTGGGTTTGAACCAGTTGATTGTTGAATTATAGTATACTTGCCGGGGTTAGGTTGGCTTGGTACAGGACTTCCGGTTACATTGCTCACACGCCGGTAAGCTATATTGCCTGTGTTAGCGTTTTGAGTTTCAGGAACTACACAATTATTGTAAATAAATATTTAACCGATAACAATATAAAAACAATATTACTTACCAGTAATTCTCGCCTGCCCTTGTGGGTTTGCTTGACTTCGTAGATTGCAAACATCTAAATCAATAATCAAATTAATATTGTACTAAGAATGCTATTGAAAATTCTTACCGTTATAAAGTAATGGCCCAAAGTATCCGTAGTCGGCTATGTACTCCTCCAATATATCTGGCGGAGATCGAATGTTCTATGGTTGGCACAAAATAATGATGAGCAAATTGTTTCAAATCAATTATTATAATTACCTTAATTATCGCTGGTAACCGAGAAAGGATTGTCTTTCTGATATGGTCTGAAGCAGCTTTGTCAGCGGATGATGCACCATTACCTTCGAGATTAAGTCGAACTCTCTCGCCAATGGAGCGAAGTCGTTTGGGCAATAAAGCTCGTTGCACTTCGGGACCCAACTCGCCGAGACATGAGATCACGCCATAGATCGAAGACATAGCGAGTCGTTCCTTGTCCAGCGACTGTGTGAAAAGTTGTGTCACACGGACTTGGATGTTGTTGGTGTTAGTGTTGAAATTGCGGCAGATTTGAGCCAAAAGACGAGAGGCAAAATCGCGCAACGCCCAATGATTATCGTGTTCGGGCCTTAAACAAAGCTGCTTCGAAACTATACATGTAATCATAGCTGGAATGATTTCGTGTAAATACTTCTCCAAATAAAGATTATGATTGTCCAGTAGTGCCTTTACCATGCGCATCAAATAAATTAATAAAGCAAGATTGTTCTGGACAACGTTCACTTTGACGCCTTCTGAGATGAAGGTACAGAGACGAGGTAGCATTTGGTGCAAACCAGAATCGTAAGTTAAACTTTGCAGTGCTTCCGCTCGTCGGGCCTCATCAGATCCGACACATGCTTCCGTAATTTCTTTATAATAAAGTTGTTGTTCCATAGATAACTCGTGTGTAGCATATTGTTTTACCTTAATCACTTCGGTAGTCTTTTTCTTTTTCTGAGTGATGAATTTATTCAAGCTCGGACTCGAGAAGAGATTACCCGGAGTATCTTTGAGATCTAGAACTGTTGATGGATCAATTGCTTCAAGCCGTAAACGATCTTTATTTAGTGGTGGTGGATTTTCGGGGATCGCAGGCTGTACTCCTTCAATGCTAAGCCAGTGACATTTGATACTCACATCTTGAGGTAGCTTAGCTTGGCTCACATCTTTGATGATTTCGGGTAATTCAACTTCTTTTTCTTCCTGAAAATAAAGTTCACGGCCCCCACCAGAAGCAAATCGAAACGGTAGTAGATCATTGTCATGATAGCCAAACATTGGAGGAATGTTCTTGTTCTTCAATGCATGGTCGATGTCGGTTGATGTAACTATAGTTCGACGACCGTGAACAGCAAACTTGATCGCATCTTGTGCCACATACTTGAGGCGCATCGTTATGTCATCTGCCAACATTCGTGCAGCATCTTCAGCTATGTTAGGGATGCCAATTGACTCAGCAATCATTTTCACCGAATCGGCGCCAAAATGTGCCACTATGCCACCATCGGTTGCATTCACTGCATCGCGATTTGACTGCTTTACCGGTGGTTTCTCAGACAAATTACGAACATTGGATTTGCTCTTCGCCTCATTACTTGAAGAGAGTTTGAACATTTTCTTTTCTAGGCCGTAGTTGCACTGATGCAACTGGTGTAAACATGCAACTCTTGAAAGAGGCAAAGTTCTACGGCAAGCAAGGCAAACAGGACAGAAGGGACAACTTGACTGCAGCGAGAGCAAAACACGACTGAATTTTAGCTCTATTTCCACTTACACGCAAAGGCGCGCACCTATTGCTACCTAACCAGGCCAATTTTGGAGTTACCTGACCAAGGACGGCAGATGGCGCTAAGAAAGGTAGATTGGCGCATGCGTGGTCTAGACGGCGTTGGAGGAAGGCGAGTGGCAAGAGACGGCACACGCTTTCGTCCTTTTCCGGCGTGCATCGACCATGGGTAAGTGCGCGCACCGCTCCGCTGCTTCCCGACTTGCTTCTTTTGACCCTAGATTCTTAGTTCTCTCGGGTCTCAACAACTTGGAACTTGATTTAAAATACTTTTCATGATCTATTCTATTGTGCTTTCTAATTTGAATCCAGTCGGGCGAGCGAGAAGACTGCAAGCTCGATGCTAACTCAACTTCTTGAATTTTTTGCCTCACAGGTATCTCACGTAATCACTGGCATAAGCGACGGGCCACTGGCGGTAAACGCAAGCCCCTCAGGAAGAAGAGGAAGTTCGAATTGGGCCGCCCGGCTGCTAATACCAGGGTAAGCTCTTAATTCTTATAAATTCATTTTTTCAAATCCAACATGATGTTTTTCATGCGTGTCATCTGCAAGGCTTGTTGGCCAAGTTGATGACATTTTCCTTTAAAATTTCTGAGATAAAAATGCTATATTCTAAATTCTAAATTATTTCGTCGCATTTCTAATTTTAAAACTTGGTTTTGTAGATCGGCGGGAAGCGCATTCATTTGGTGCGAACACGTGGCGGAAATGTCAAGCACCGCGCTCTTCGTTTGGACCACGGCAACTTTGCTTGGTCTTCGGAGCGTACGTAGTTGCAATTTTTAATTTTTTCTATATTGTAATTTTATATGTTATTTTATTTTTATATTTATAGATTGCACTCGCAAGACTCGTATTGTGGACGTAGTCTACAATGCATCTAACAACGAGTTGGTGCGAACCAAGACTCTGGTGAAGAACTGCATTGTGCTGATCGACGCTACTCCGTTCCGTACTTGGTACGAGAACTACTATGCCCTCAATTTGGGTCGTAAAAAGGGCCTCAAGTTGGTAAGCATATATTCATTTTTATGTTGTGAAAGTTAAAATTTGGAAGAGTGATGAACATCAAACTCAATCACCATCTTTCGACTGATTATACGTTGATAGAGTAGCTTTATAACTGATTATTAAATTTTTAGTCTTTTAAAATTATATTACTGATGAAATAGTAAACTTATAACTAACAACGTACCTATAAAAATTTGTAGACTCCAGCTGAGCAAGAAGCCGCTGAAAAGATGACAGCCAAGGGTGAACAAGAGAAATACAAGTTGCGACAGAAAGCGGCCAAGGTAGATCCCGCTCTTGAGGAGCAGTTCATGTCTGGTCGTGTTCTTGGTGAGTTGAATCAGTTGAAAATATTGACTTGTAGACTAAATGTTTTGCATCACAGCTTGTCTCTCGTCTCGACCGGGACAAGTAGGTCGCGCCGATGGCTACATTCTCGAAGGCAAAGAACTCGAGTTCTATCTGCGTAAGATCAAAGCCAAGAAGGGCAAATAAGCTCACTCAACATCCGAAGAATGTCATCATTTTTTATAATAACACGGTCAAAATTATAATAAATTTTTCGAATTCCTCTTTTAACCAAAGCGGGTTTAATCCGAGCTTTGTCCCAACTACACGATCAAGTGAAATGAAGACCTGGCTTAAGCATTTCATCACTTTTCAACGATATTCGTCTGGGTTTATCTTTACTCGTCTTTCTGCGTGTGTGTGTTCCTTGTCTAAATGATGATTGAACTCTCTCCATGATGTGCCACTTGTGGCATACTTTTTGATTTTTTAAAACATTTCTGATAGACATTTGGTCACACACATGCCAAGACAACTGAGTAAAGAATCCGTACGATTATTATCGCTGACACCGAGCCAATGCCAGGTTTTCAACTTTGGTCACTGATCTGGTGGGCAAACTCGATTCCTTTCTGTTAAACTTGTTCCGAAACGAATCTGTTAGACGTTCGTAATAAGTTTAACGGACTGGATTTAGGGTTGGTTGCTACACAAATTATCTCTTGGTTCTCACAATTTCATTTCACTTGAAAAGGTTCGTATTTTAGTGTTGTATACTTTGGCAAATCATTCCATTGTTTGTGATGATAAATCTTTCTTGCGTTGTTGATGAACCATGAAAGTTCGCATTCCCACAGCGTTCTGAGTCAATTTATAAATACTTTGATTTGTCATATTTTATTTTCTTTTCGTAAAATCCAATTTTTTGTTTTAGGTAAGAAAAATTCTTTTACACTTTTTTTCTACAAAATCAAAGAAATACGTAGAGGAACTGTAACGTTTTCACTGGAAGGATTTTGTGCTTAGTCTTGACAGGTAAGTCTGTTTTACATTAGAAATTTGTCATGGTTTTGTTTTAAGGATGAAATATTTCCCAATTTAGTGATTTAAATTGATCTCAGTCATAGTTACCCTGATCAATATAAGCTATATATAAAATTCGTTAAATTTAAGTCAAATAGCTAATTTGTATTGTTATTTTTAGGTTGGATTCTTGGTCAAATAAGGTGATTTGGTGGAAATTATAAGGTTGGTTCTTGTTTTGGTTGTTGGTTATGTTTTTAAAAAATGATGACTAGTCATCCTTGCTAGTGAGATACACGGGTAGTGTATCAGTGAGCTTGTGTCATAGTTACCCTGATTTTTTCTATAAAATTTGTTTTATTCTTTTAAAAGATAAAAACAATACTTATTGGTTTTTATTTGTTTTAGGTTTTATGGCAAGTGACGCGTATAATGAAGATTGTCTGAATATTGGTTTAAAATAAAATTGTTTATGGATTAATATGAATGCCTATAAGAGGTGCAAAGGTGACAAATTCAACTTCGTGTTCGACATGAGGTTGACTGGAATTGGCATAGGCCGAGGCTTGGCTAGGTTTGTTGTCCTCGAGATCATTGTCCACCTCTACTAGTCGTTGTTGGCATTTGCCACCGAGACATCCGTGCTGGCAGGTGTCCATTGGCACTGGACTACCCAGCAGTCGACACTGGTATAGCACGTTAGGTTGACAATCCGAGCCCTGTAGGCTCTGCCCGCACACCATCTGGTCACGGCGGAACTTGTTGCCGCGACAAGAACATTTCATCAGTCGAAGGCAGTGGTTTCCTGCTTGATTATACATCTCATCAGTATAGTTTATCATTTCTATTTTTCCTAATTAACATATTTTAGTTGTTCGACTTACGTGACAAAAAGCTGTCATTGCAGTTATTAGATGATCTTCTGGCTTTGGGACACAAAGCAACGGGTGTGGCGGTTTGATTGCCACGAGTACATAGGTAGAGTTTTGTCGGGTCGCAAGTGTCGGCTGCGAGCACGTTGTTGAGATATCGTCCACAGAAGAACATGGATCGTGTTCCACTGAACAACAGCCGATCGCTACAGTGGCACTGGTCCAGGGTCAACACCACTGGCAACCAGACTACACCCAACACACTAGCCAGCCACACTGGTACTAACATCACGCCGGTACTAATATCACCTTCTTGAAGAATGCCTAGATTGCACTACGACGCACTTGCTACTGGCAACACCTTGCATAGCTCACACTTGATTAACTCTTTGCAGCGGTTGACTAATTTATCTTTAATTGGCACATCTGACGCAAACAATCAATTTGACTCTCACAGCCTGTCTCAGCACTTCTTCAAGTAATTACAAGAAATGCGCGTGAATTTTATAAAAAAACTCCCTTATTGGAAACTAGGGTTTGAGTACGAATTAAGTTAAATTAGACCTAAATTGATGCCTGCCTGTTTTTTCGGCGTGAGTGTCATGCCGACTTGGACCACGTGTCGCAATGTGCATGCATGCAGTGTAACAAAAGTACTCACTCTTGACCTACTTGTTCCACTTGAACGCATTCTTTTACACTTACAATGCCGTCATTGACAGAATTGATTAATCAATCACATTTGAAAGAAGCTCGCTAGAAAGAGTTTTATTGTTTTAAATAGTGAATGTTGTATGTCCGGTAAATTATGATTAAAAAAGGCCACCACCACCGACTGCTTTTTTGATTCCTTTCTTGGCACCAAAAGCGCCTCCTTTCTTGAATGCGCCCTTGGCAAAAGCTCCTTTCTTGAATGCTCCTTTGGCGCCGCCGGCAGCTGCGAAGCCTTTCTTAAAACCCTTCTTGCCCTTCTTGAATCCAGCAGCGCCACCTGCTGCAGCGAAACCTTTCTTAGCTGCCAAGCCGCCCGCTTTGCCACCAGCTGCTCCAGCAGCACCCAATGAGGCAAACTTGAAAGCCTTGTCATGGCCCATCACTGCTACTTTTGCAAACTTTTTGTCGTGACCAGAAGCAAACACTTTTTTGATGGCTCCCTTCTTGAATCCACTTTTGCCAAACTTGGCAAGAGCGGCACCTCCTTTAGCAGCACCACCTTTTTTAAAACCTGTTGCTCCAGCTGCTCCACCAGCAACACCTCCTGTAAAAGATATGCATTAATAATTAATTATGGAATAAGGTTAGGTTTGTTTACCTTTGGCAAAAGCCCCTTTAGCTCCAAAACCAGCAGCTCCAGCACCTTTGGCACCAGCCCCTGCGGCACCGGCTTTACCGAATTTGCCTGCTCCGGCCACTAGAACTCCACCGCCTTTTCCACCTCCGTAAGCAGACTCTGCTACTGCTAAATCGTCACCGATGGTAGATGGAATTAGAATACAGCTTACGATGACTATCAAGCATAACTGCAAAACCCTAAGTAAATCGACAATGTTTGAATTCGAATAACTTACTTTGAGTGCTCTCATCATCGGTATCTTGTTGAATTGGTCGACTGAATGGAATACTTCAGAATAACTGAACTGATGGGAACACTTTGCATATGAGGTATCAATGTTCGGGTAATGTCATCACAGGTGAAACAAATCCGAGTGCAATGTCTGGTGTTGGGCTTATATATTTAGATCACTAGACACGTTTGTGGTCTGTGGTGTAACTTGGAGTGGAAGTGCTCGTTAAGAGAGGCGGTTGGGTGGCCAGTGGCGCGAGAGCGACACCCACTGCTCACTCGAGCCGCCTGCTTCACTGTCCGGCTTGCACAGGTTTGCCACGTGACCGTGATTGTTAGTGTAGACTCATTTCCGGGCCACCATCTCCAATGTCATCCGTGTCTGGATGACTAATTAGTAAGAACCGACAAGACTAGTTTCTTTTTGACATCTACCACAGTTCATGGTGCTTGTTGCGCACCAAAATTTCACTATAAGTGTAAGTGATTATCCAAGCGACCTTGACTAGAATTGTCCAAAGCTTTATGTGTATGCCCCTTACAAGCAAAATGGCTACCCTTACTACCGCTGCCCAGTGTGCTTACTACTTATAACTTAAGTTGAGTTTTCAACATGACATTCAATAATTATATTTTGCTTAAAAGTTGTTGATATTTGTTTGTTCTGAGTAACCAAAAATACCTCTAAACACGTACATTGTTGTTACTTATTTATCGATCCGGTTTTCACTTTCGCAATTCTGTTTTTTTGTAGATCTAAAAATATACACACTATAAAACAAAGCAAGATAGAGTAAAGAGTGGTGAAACGTACAGAGTGGCCATAACGTAATCAGTGTTTCCGCTATACCTAGTCATCGATGTCTACTCCACTCCACTACTACCTTTCTCAGTAAAGGAACGCGTAGAGTCAGTGTCACATGCCTCTCATGTATTGTCGGTTACTTAACTTTGGCTAAATAGCTTCCTAGAGGACACCGTCGAATGACTCCAAATAGAAATATAGCATATGGTGAGAATTATCAACTATTTCATCTGATTGAAGAAACCTCTTCTAACTTTGGTCAAGGTCAGCATAGTCTTGAACAAGGGTTGGAGGTAAACTCAGGACAATTTTAACTGACCAAGTTAAACTGTTGACCATATTGTGTTTAAACGATTATACGACAGTTATTATTACAATTATTGATTACAAATATTTGTAAAAATTTGCAATTCACAAAAAATATTGAGCATTGATTAATTTCAAAAATTTAAAAAATTCCATAGAGTTACAACTCAAGCCTCTAATAAATTCTTTTATTTAATTTTATTTTTCGAATTTGACTATTTAATTTGATTAGCATATTAATTTTAGTCAAAACTTTAGATGGTCATTTTGGATGTGCTTCTGAGTGGTGTTCGAGTCCACTCAAGCCTACCTGATTTCAATCAGTTTTTTTGTAGAGGGAGCGGAAACGACAATATGCTAAAAATGCTCCAAGGTGAGGATAGAGTAAGTAAGGAGTGACCAGTGGAGCGTTAGTGGTGTCGAAAGTGCAGAGTGTGTGGTGGGCCAATGCAGTGGCACCGGCGATAGCCACGCACTGCTGGCACCAGTTGCAACGTAGCCTCCACACGAGGCACCATCGAAACACCACACAAATACTAGTGATTCATAAAAATCCCTTACTTTCTGGCAGGTATCCTTCGTATAAAATAGTTTATATCCGCTCGGAGGTGGTTTAGTAGCGCGGGGTGCTGAGAGCCTAAGTGACAGTGATCAATCAGTGTGTCTGTGACAGCCATTTTGTCAAGTGGCACAATGCGAGTTCTGTTGATTCGATTTTCTAGGACAGTATTGCGAAGATAATTCAATTAGTGTGAACGCTTATGTGGGTGACTTACTCTTGTGTTCACCATGACGATGCTACCGCTTTATTACTTACTTCTTATATCTGGGCCGTTGGTACTAGGCTTTCAGAGTAATACCAAGTTGACATTGACCCAGAAGAATGCTGCCAACACCAAGTCGAACCGCGATATTCAGACTAACACTATCCCGGGTTCTAGTGACTATGTGCCTGAGTCGCAACTGGTCAACATGACAACGCAAGCCAGCAATGTAACCAACAGTGTAACGAACACTACTCGCAGCGAAGCGAATGTGTTCCAGGCATTATCCCCTAATGGCAACACCACTGACAAGGACCCAATGATCAGCAATGCACAGTCACCCAACCCTTTCCTTAGTGGTATGCCGGGAGGTGGAGCTAGTGGCGGTGGTATCAATCCTCAAATTGCCATGATCCTTCGCAATAATCCTCGATTGCAAATGCTTGCTAGACAAAATCCGATTGTTGCACAACAAATCATGCAAAACCCAGGACTTCTTCGAGATCCTCAGGTTCAAAGTAAGTATAGTTAGAAAACTAAAATTATTAATTAAAAATAAAATAACTTTCCACAGGAGCAATTCAGTCCCAACTAGGACCCGGAGGAAGTCAGAATTTATTGAGTCAACTGGGTCAAGCGGGCTTACTCAACAGTTTAGGCCGAGCACTGAATCCTTTTGGACTTCCCATCAATCCTCTAATGGGTCAACAAGGCGGTAACATGGGAAATACGGGTAATCGCAACCGATTGAATCAAAATGCTCTTGGACAAGGATTAGGCCAAGGTCAGGGCGGAATGAATAACTTTGGGTTGCCCAGAAATCAGCAAAGTAAGATTAAAAAATATGTATTTATAGATTTTAAAACTCAATAACATTTACAGGAAATCAGCACTCAAATGCTCTTCCTGGTGGATATTATGGTAACAATGGAAACTATGGCAATCCTAACACAGGTCAAGGATCAAATGATAACAACTCAGAGGGCGATGTTGGCGAAGATGAAAATGGGGGTGAAGGAGAAGCCAGTCCGGACTACGATGGTACAGGAGGTGGTGGTGAGGAAAATGGCAACGCCGGTGACGACTCACAACAAAACCCAGCTGAAGATCCTGACATCCAGCAGTTACAAAACTTTGGTGGGCCTATCAATGATAACTTTCCCGAAGGACTATTCCCACCAGGTTTATTAACCAAGGAAGATATCGAAGAAATTCGAAAGCAGCAGGAAAAACAGCAAAGAGAGGCGGAAGAGAAGGAACGCCAGCAGCAGAGCCAACAAAATGGAGGAGAACAGAATCCTGACTATGATTATGGCAACACTGGAGAGGGAGAGGATGGTGAGGCAGGTGGGGGCGAAGATGGTACCACCGAAGGCGCACACACTGCTGGTGCTGAAGACAACCAGATTGACCACGGACAGGAAGTGAGCACGGCTAACCCACAACATCACTCGACGCATCAACAACAACCCATGTTGCACAACAATGGTTACGTCACACCCCGACCCACTGCTTATCAGAATTCGTATCAACCAGTGCAACCACAAGCGCCCCCTCGTGTGCCTATACACCCACAGATCAATTATGCCAATGACTATCCCACTTTAGGGAAAAATACATTCAATTATCAACCTAAAGGTAATCAACATTAACCGATCACACTGAACTTGTCTATTGTTTACATATTTCTACTTTACAATCACAACTAGTGTAAACTAACAATTACTTTGTTGCAGTGGAGTACGACCAGCCACAACAAAATCATGGTTATCCCGTGAGCCAATATATGACAACACACGCACCTCCGGTGCAACATCAGAACAATCGGATGCCGTACCAGCAACAGCCGTATCGTGGGCAAAACAGTGGCATTCAGTATCCAAGTCAGCCGTACCAGCCCCGCAGTCAGCAATACCGCTACGGCCCAGAGCAACCGCGACAATACCACCGACCGTGGCAGTCTGGCCCGAGACAGTATGACAATGCTATCCAAACAGGCCCCAGATATCCGTACCAAGCAGACCGACCCATGGTCTACAACGAAGAGGATGATCAGTACCGCCACTCAACTCCACCGCAACCCTACCACTATGCTCACAATCACAACCAACCACCCAGTATACCCAATCAACCTATTTTCCCACAGCGGCCATCTACCCCTTTCGCCTAGACTACTATCTTAAAGTCTCATTTTTTTGCTTGTACTACTTGTCTCCCATATTTATTTATAACACTTATTTTATTGCTCTTTTGTAAATTGACTACAAATAAAAATAACATAATCGTTCAACATTTTAATATTCAAAAATACAGTAAAAGCTCGTTGTTGAAAAGGCAAAATTGAAGACAGTAATCAAATTCGAATAATGCCTTTTACTTTGCCTTTGCAACAACGCGTAAGTTTGAGGGAAAACTGTAGTTGGTAGTTTTGGGGAAAAAAGTGCAAACACTCACAGAAATGGGTTCAGTTTAGAATGAAAAACTGTTATTTTTTCATTGTATACTGAAAATGAGATCCTTTTTTCAGTATACAATGAAAAAATAACAGTTTTTCATTCTAAACTGAACCCATTTCCGTGAGTGAAGCTGTAAGCTGTACTCTTAAGAGTGGAAATAGTTTCCATTGTTTACAACTTGTACATTACCATTGGTAATTTACTAACAACTTTACAAGCATTTTTAAACCAAGTAATATATTAACCATTTTAAGTTTTTGAGTGATTTGTAAATAATATTTACCAAAATTATGGAATCTCATCAAGCGATTAAATTTCCTTTTTACTACTTACAATCTGATTGGAATGAATCTCTTTCTAGGTATGATAATTTTTCCGATCTGTCATTTTAAAATAACTTACTTTTGAAAATCTAGATCAAATGAGAAAATTTGGATGTCTTCAGCAAATATAAATGAAAGTGAAACGAAGAAAAATTACAATTTGAAAGTTGTCAATAATTCAATTGTCACTGAGGAGAAAGTGGAAGATTTCAAGATAAACAGTTGCACTAATGTAAAGTTTCATTGGAGTTCACATTAACTTGAAAGCGTTCATTGGTTTTACTTTAGACATGTTTTGTTTTACAAGATGACAAGTCCAAAGTGAATCATCGATTTATACCGCAAATCAAAGTTTTCTCGTCTGTTCATGCCAAAGCAGTAGTTTCATTGGATGTCGCCACAAACGGCCTTGCAGTGTCCGCATCTTCAGATGGTTCAATGAAGGTCTGGGACACTTACAGCGGAGTAATCAAGGTAATAAAAAATGGTCTAAAGTTTTAGTGTTTACTAATAAAATCTCTTAGCATGAACTTAAAGGCCATTTTTTGGGTGTGAACAAGTGCCGTTTCTTCCCTTCCAATGAGGTGATTCTCAGTGCTGGTGCAGACATGCAAATTAAAATCTGGTCGGCAATCAACGGTCTTTGTCCGGCGGCCTTGTTGGGCCACAAGGCGGCTGTCAACGACACTGCCATCGTAGACCGCGGACGTAACATCATCTCGGTAGGGCGAGATGGTTTCGCTAAGCTCTGGAGTTGTGCCAAGCAGTCTTGCATCGAGGATTTGTTTGATATTTCCACTGAGACCAATCCATCGATCAATGCTTGTGCCATAAGGTCGATTGAAGAAATCGATCTAGGCGAACGCACCTCTGCTCTTAGCCCAGATGCCGTTGGAACTTTGGATAAGCTGATGATCATTGGTACCGAGGCAGGCTCGGTGTATGGCATTGGAGTTAACTCTCAACAAGCGGTATGGACAATATGTAATTGAAACACTGTGAAAAATAAGACTTTTTTTTGTAGATTTTCAAAGTGAACTGTAAATCTCCTGTGAATCAAGTCGTATTTCTTAAAGAACACAACTTTGCTTATGGTACTCAGGAAGGGCTAGTCTATGAGTCAGATTTACGCAATCCTGGCCGACCTCTCTACTTTTGGAATTATTCGCATTCGCCGGTGTTGAGTCTTCTTTCGGTGCGTCGACCTTTTGATGGACTGGTCATTGGACGGGGCGATGGCTCGGTCAACTTTGTTTATGAGAACCATCAAGAAGTAGTCCACCTCACGGGCTCAGACTGTGATCCCATCTACCATATTGCCTATGATAATAAGTTCATTTACACTGCTTGTCGCGATGGCAAAGTTCGTAAATATCTACTTAACCAGGCTTTCGAGTAGATAGTTTGTTGTCGAAACTACTACTACTACTACCTAATTAACAAATAATATTTTGGCATTTTTATATTATAACTAAACAATCTGCTAAGAGTGATTTTAAGTGGATGATGCACAACCAACGCTTAGCAAACAATACAACGTCGATTTATTTATTTGAAAAATTAGGTTTAAAGCAATTTTCGTGAGAGTAAAAGCCTAAATTTGAGTCAAGTATAATAAAAAATATAATGATATTGAGTAATGGCAGATAACTCGTGTGATGCGGTAGATGATAAAAATGTTGAATAAGCTCGCTTCTGGCAGGCTAACCACAATCACAAACGAGTCACGTGGAACGAGTCCGAGAGTGAATGTAAACAGTTGAGTGGAGCAAGTACTGCGCAGGAACTTTCCACTGTTATGTATAAACAAAGGGAAGAAAGTTTGCACTTGGCCAATCGTTTCAGCAATCAAGCAACAAGTGTATCGACAGAGATTGGTACGATACTAGCTAGTGACACAATGTGATTGAGCATGGTGTGCACCGATCCCATTGGAGACAGACCTCTTGGCCACCATGACTCGCGGCGCAGCTGACATCAATTGGATCCTAGGCCACTTGGGCGACATTGGTCGATTCCAGGCCCGTATTTATCTGCTCTCTTGCTTGCCGGTTTTCATTGCAGGCGTGCTCAGTACTTCATTCGTGTTCACCACCTTCATACCTGAGCACAGGTAAGTTTTTTCATATTTTTTTATTTAAAAATTTAATTAACCAGAACTGATGGTAACAGGTGTTTTGTATCAGAGTGTGACAAAACAAATTTTGAACCCGTTTCCGTGAATAAACTCTTCGATGAGAAATTTTTGACCTGGGCGATTCCCAAAGAGTTTCCCAAGGTATCGAAAAAGTATGATGCATGTCATCAATATACGAAACGAGAAATCAATGTAAGGGAGTGTGATCCTCTTATCTTCAACAATCAGTCTCAAGAAATCTGTGATCAATACGTGTTCAACCACCAGTATTTCAACTCAACTTTTGCCACTGATGTAATAATAACATTTTTATGATGATTATAATGATTAATTTTGAACTGTTTTTTTATTTTTATTTATTTATTAGTTTAATCTATACTGTTCAGAATCATGGCAAATTCAAATACTACAGTCATTATTTTTTGTTGGAATTCTGGTTGGATCTTTATTTAACGGGCTAATCGCCGACAAGTTAGTTGCTTTTATTAAGCTATTGTATATTGTATAGAAAATTTTTAATGATATGTTAAATATAGATATGGTCGTCGAATCATATTTATCATCTTGACTCCAGTGCTGTTTGTCACATTGTTCCTCAGCTACAGTGCCACTAGTGTCTTTCTCTACGGCGTCAGCATGGTTTTCAAAGGAATATGCGTGGCCGGCTTTTACCAATCAGCCTTTACGGTGGGCATCGAATTCCTCGGTGGCAGGTGGCGCTTTTGGCTGGGCAACATCTATAGCATTATCTTTGCCATTGGCTCCATCTACGCCTGTCTCATGGCAGCTCATTTTCGCACTTGGAGAATGGTTGAGATTTCAAACCTTTTTCCTTCTATTCCCATGTTGTTATATCCTTTGTTAGTTGATGCTTTTGGTTGCTAATTGGGTAGAACTCTAATTGCTTTCTACAAATAGTATATTTCCGGAATCAATTCGGTGGCAATTTTCCAATGGAAAAGTTGAACAAGCTCTCGAGCAGATTTGCAGAGCTGCTCACGTGAATCAGATTAACTTACCAAGCGAAGTGCTGGAGATAACTCCCGTCGTTCTTCCCACTGAAGTATTTTAATGTGTTCAACTTTCTTAATTTATAAATTATAATTGAATCTCATTGCAGGAACTAAACAAGAATTCGAAAGTAACTTTATTAAATCTGTTCACTCACACAAAAGTTCGAAGGTGGACTATTACTCTTCTTTATATTTGGTATGGAATATTATGAAACGTATTTATATTTTTCATGTCTATGTCATTTAGGTTTACTAATTCTCTAGTTTACTATGGTTTGGCTTTTCTGTCGTCTGAGATTAATGAAAACATCTACTTGTCAATGATCTTGTTGTCGCTGGCAGAGTTGCCAGGCATCACATTAACCTCGCTGGCTGGCGAATACTTTAGTCGGCGACGAGTACTGATGACAACAATGATCTTAGGTGGGATCTCATGCATCCTCTCTGCACTACTGGCCCCCAGCTTTCAACAACTCAAAATGTGGCTTGCCATTTTGGGTAAGATGAACATTGCTGGCTCTTTCGCTCTCATCTACGTTTACTCGGCCGAGATCTTTCCCACTGTTCTTCGAAACAGTGGTATTGGCATCAGCTCTGTCTTTTCACGTTTTGGAGGTATTTCCGCACCATATCTTTTACGATTGGTATGTGAATTTTGTTCGTAGAAGTTTTTTGGAATTTATAATTTTTAAACATTTTAGACACTTTTTGGGGACTATTTTCCCTTTTTCGTAATCGGAGTGGCATCACTTCTTGCTGGCTTACTCAGTATTTTGTTACCTGAGACACGAAATAAGAAATTGCCTGATACTCTGGACGAGATGGCTCATCTTAGTGATGCTACCTATGTTTCCACTAGCGGGGAAAACAGTGATGAGAAACTCAGCTTAATCAATAACGAAATGTAACTGTTTTAAATCGAGAATATTTGTACATACATCCTAGTGCAATATGTTCTTTATATATCCACATTGTTTTGATATTTTGACTTACTTGTTGTGCATTTTATAACAATTTGTTAATGTTGGAAATATAATAGTTTTCAGAAAACTCGTCATTTTGCGTAATGCATATTGAAAATGCAATTATTTTTTTATCTACAATGATTCAACATATCACAAGCTTTGATTTTTGTCTTTCTTATCTTATCTTCGTCAACACAACCAAAACAACACTTGACAGAATACGATTCAAAAGATTTTAGGTAACAATTAAAAACATCTTAGTTGTTTAACATTTTATTTTGACGTTATTTAATAAATAATAAATAAAAAAACAAAAATATACATTATCGAGTGTGAATCAAGAAAAGACCTGGTGAGGTGTAACAATTGTCTTGAACCAATATATACAGAGGGCAAAGGGGTAAGGACGGTTGTACTATACAAGAAACGGGGGATGAAATGAGGGGGTGTGGTTGTGGGTCGGGTGCATCACTCAATGCAGTCGGTCTCTTCGCCGAGACCTTCATCGGGAGAGTCGCGTGCTATCACTGGATTAGCTCCGTTGCGCACTCGATTGAGCGGACTGGCCTGCTTGGCACTGCTGGGCATCATCACCACCGAGCTAGGCGCTCCTGTCGCCGGATAACTGTACACGGTAGGCGAATTGGCAAAGCGTACCATTTGGCCTTGATTGCTCACCGAAGCAACCATAGACGAGGGCGCCATGTCGAGACTCGAATTGCGCTTCATCTGACCACCGGAAGCTGCCAGACGACTCTGCAACTCTTCGGCCACTGAGGTGGCGGCACGTCTTTTGTTCATTTCGTTGACTAGATCGACCTTTGGCATCATTTCGATGCTATTAGGTAAGCCTTCCGTCAAGCAGCGCACTGGAGACTGTTGCACAGCATCCAGTGTGTAGTAGTGATGATTGTAAGGACTTTTGGCACCAACTGGCACTGAGTAGTCATCGGACGAAGCGATGCTGTTGTACAAACTGCTAGCAACACTTGAGATGGTAGGATAATTCCGCGTTGGCATTGAGTATTGAAGCTCCGTTGGAGTGAAGTTAGCATGATTTGCACTGGACAGAGGATAGAGAGGGTTCGGGCTAGGACTAGAGGTTGTGTATATGGGACCGTTAGGCAACTGGTGCGTCACGTCCGGCAAAGCACGCACTCTACCCGAGTCAAACATCTCAGACAGTGAGCCAGAATTGATTGGAAAAGAATCAACCTTGGGGGTCGGGTAGTGACACAACTCGAATTGTTCAGCCAGCTGATTGGTACGAATGTTGATTTTTTCTTGCGACTCCTCGGGCAGTACCACAAACCGTTTCACGGTGCCGTTGCCATTATGGGCACCATTGAGAGAGACTATCAGACTGGACATTTTAGATTCTTTGGTATCGGTAGAAGTGTTTGAGTGTTGCCGAACGTGTCCATTGGGTAAATGTCCGTTAGCAATACGCCCGTTGGCAGCTACCGTAGTGAGCAACATCTGGTTAGAGTTGAGTGTTCCATTTGATTGGCTTGTGTTAGTGGTGAGCGTGGTAGTGGTCTCACCCCGGCCACAGTTCGAGCCCTTCTTGGATCGCAGCACCACAAAGCAGACCACCACAAAGGTGAGCAAAAAGACCAGCAAAGCCCCGAGAACAATGCCGGCCACCTCTTCTCCAGAGTAAGCTGCTGCAGTGACCTCTAGTCGGCGCAACACGGTGAGCGTGACGTTGGCTGAAACGATGCCCGCTTTGTTTGAACCAGTACACACGTAACTGCAATCAGACAACAAGACATTAACAACCATCCTTACCAACATGCTACGACAAATAGCACTAAATTAGGGTTAATTCTATTACAAGTCATCACTTCATGCAACTTGAATGTCAAGTTAAATTTTAATTATTAACTTTAGCAGTAGGGTGACAGTGATGGGATCAAAGAGATAGCAAATGAGTGAGCGAACTTGGTTGTCGAGCCATTACGCTACCGCGACAAGATTTGTCAGATGGGAGCTCATCAAGTCAAAAGCAAAGCAACAATTTTGTTTCACATTTCATCACTAAGCCATGGCTGACATTTCGCTTGCTGACAGCTAACACTTTGAATCGAGAGCACAAATTTAATTTTGACCAATTTGCAAAGTGGACTTGTGAGATAAAATGAAAAATAATAATAAAAAACATGGCACCAAATCCAATTTGACCAATTCTTGAGAAAAGATCCGGAGTCCTGCCTAACTCGTCAAGTGGTAGTGTTTACGAGCCAAGTGTGGCGACAAACATGTGAATCGTAAGAGTGCGATTGAAGCTGAACAGACCACTGGAACCAGCTGGAGACGCGAGACACGACATGATTCGATTAACCAACAGTCACTAAGCAATCACGGATTGCATGCCAGCCTAGCACTGTGCTTGTTGAAATTTAATCTCAAGACCAAACAGAGAGGAGGCATAAAAAGTATTACGATCAACTTGGCCCTAAGTTGTCAGTGTGAAGCGCACTCGAGTTGTCGCATTTGCATATCGTCTCCACAGCTGCACCAAGTCCGGCATATCTCTCGGTCCTAATGGACAAACACACACACGCACCGACGACACACAACTATCCCTTTGTGTAGGCACCGAACAACAACAAAAGCTAATTTTAAAACTAAGCATATTTTTTCTCTCTTTTCTAGAAAAAAGTTCCGTTCTAAACAAAAGTAAACAAAGTGGAGAGAGGTAATAGCAGAAAACACTCTTAGAATCGGAAGCAAAGAAGCAAACAACAGGCGGCAAATGAGAGAAAAATTCCTCGATATGAGCCACGCCATATCATTAAAAGTTTAGATAGAATAGGTGTGTATATTGAGGAAAAATAAAACCTAATTGGAATTTTAAATCAGATTGTTTTAAGTTAAAACAAAAGTCTTGTCAGCATAGGAAATCATCATCATGAAGAGGCGGGATTGAATTGTTGAAGGTGGTAGGCCTGATGACGTGTCGACTCACCCCGTTCACCCTAATGATGCGCGCTAATTATTCTGTTGTCTTCCTTCTCACAAGCATTCGATGCATCTCAATTCTAAAAATAGATCACCAGCAATAAAGAAACACAATAAACGACACAATCACTACAAAACTCGCCCAAGCAATTAGAAAGGTAAAAGTATCAATCAACTCGTTTCGACGATGTAGAACTGACAATGTGAGTTTGAGGTGCGGGTGGAATTGTTCTTAAAAACTGAAGTTTCAGTTTGTCACTAGACGTCGCTACAGTCGACTGTATGACGTCTATAGACTGTAGACGTCTATGAAAGTTTCCCAGCACTCATTAGCTCTTGGTCAGTAAAAGTACGGCATTCTCCACAAATATTAAAATTTAATTTAAATCATAAAAATGTACAGTCAATAAAAAATATGCTTAATAGGATACTAGAACTCACACTATACTATACAGTACATATAATACCATTAAACCCCAATCGTGATTTGACTATGCATTTTGATTTTTCGTCTATCTCGCGTTTTTCCTAGGAATGAATTAATTCGTACTTGGATCAGTACCAATCAGTGGCGCTATCATGCGGATAGTTTTGACTAAGATATTTAAAGCAATTCTTTTTAGATAAAAGATAAAAGAATACAACACAAATGGACATCTATCATAGCTTTCTAAAGATGGTAGCGTATTGCTTTTGATGTTGCGGTGGTGTATTGAGTTTCTCTACCGCGCACTACACTTCATTATGAGAGCACAAGCAAGGCAACCTAACGAAAGTAGAAGAAAAGTAGAAGCAATTTGTTTTGATTATAATTTATAATTCAAATATTAACAAATAGCCTAGTCAAGCTGGCAGAGAAAGAAAATATCAAAATAAAAGAAAATAAAGAGAAAAGAAAACTCATAGAAAATGAAACGAGAAATTTATTTAAGCGAAGAAGACGAGTCGAGGGTTCTGAGGGTTCGCTTTTTGGAGACAAAACGAACTAAAGAGAGACTGAGAGTGAAGTGCAAAATAATTGAAGTCCAATTTCGATGGCAGCCAAGTGAAGGGAAATATTGAAATAATAAGGAGACAGATGAGTAGGGAAGAGAAAAGCAAAAGGAAATTCAATACAAGTTGAAAAGGAGAAAGAGAGGCGGAGACATTCGGTGTGGCAAGCAGGCCAAACAGACAACAATGCGCGTAAGAGTGTGAGAGAGTGAGCTAAATTAAATTAAACCAAAGGACAGAAGACAAACAGAGTGAATGAGAAGGATAGAAAATCAATAGGAGGGCCAGTAGTCATCGACAGAATCGACCAACATGCTTGAACGATCGAAGCTAGCGCGCCACTGGGCAGAACCGCGCGCGCTGCCAAACTAGGCCACCAAACTCACTTGCTGTGCCCTTTGAGACGCACCATTCCATCGCACTTGGCAATCACTGGGGTGCAAACAAACAGTGCTTGTCCTCTGCCACCAGGTATTGCCTGATCGATTCTTGCATGGCACCTAAGTGCGCCAATTCTTCTGGCCAATTACAAATGGCACACTGACCTATTGGCTTTGGCAAGAGAAACTGCTTTCAAGCATTCATATTCATGCTATACTATGTTCACCATTCTTTTGCAATACAATTTAATTGTATGCATAAAATTCACACTTTAATACTATCTATAACAAATTCTAATTTTGCATAAGCACTGTCGTAACGAGCAGAAAGCAGTTAATGAGAAAGGCATGCTAGTTTGTAATTAATTATAGACACACAGTATCGTAGATACATGCGATTCGTCCCATTTGGATCCCGTGGCAAATCTGGGCCACTTATTATTACTACCGACTGGAGCACTCAGCGTCAGTTGTCACCACTGGGACTCTCGACAACTGCATAGAGCCTACCACTGTTTCCACACAGGTACTGAACCACTTGAGCAACTTTGAGTGTGTGTGTGTGTTTGCGTGTTCATGAGGACCGTCAAACCCATAATCTAATTAGGTGAGAAGAGAAATTAAAAACATCCACCATCGACAGACTGGTGTGGTAGTGGTGATTGTGCACAGTGGTGACACTGCCGGTGACACTTCACAGTTAATCGATGACTCCCTCGGCTAGCTCTTCGAAACAGTAAATGCAAAGCCGTCTCATCCTTAACTTGCTCAATTGCACTAATGCACATTGGCTTTTTTATGAAAGGTATTTTCGAAAAAATAAATAGTAAGTTCCCAGTTTTCTATAAAATTATTTTATAGAATATTTTGATATATCTAAGAGGAAAGCAAAAAATACGCATTAGTAATCAAAATTACAATTTGTTATTTAGGAATCAAACAAAAGAAACTGCATATAAAATTTATACAAATTACATATTGAACCAAAGTTAACTGCTTTGACCAGATTATGTGGTATACGTGATGATTACGTTTATTATCATTATAAATTAATATTAAGTGAACTAAGTCTAAATCAACTAGAATAAGTTAGAAACAAACAAGTAACAAATGTTGTTGGCTTATTTAATTTATCTTCACATTTCTACATATCTACAAAAACAATCTAAGAATTGTGCCTTTACAAAAATTATAACAAGTTAACAGATGAAACGACTAATGCCTATCAGATGCAATGTTCTTCTCCCATGAATGCACAAATAGAATAGTAGCTTCTGAGACAAACAACAAACAACTTGTAGTTCTATGAAATTGCTTAGTTTCCTCTATATCTAAACATCTATATATGAGAAAAAATCAAAGCAAAAAAAGCAAATGAAAGATGACGTCAAAACAAGGTCCCACTCAGGTATAGTTCCCATAATGATACGCTAATGAATCATTAGTAAAAGACTAGACAACAAGCGAGTGACATTTATTTGAATCGAAAATAACACGTAACAAGCGTTAGTAATTTTTGAATGTTAATTTAAATTGCTTCTTGAAATCGACAAACCTGGGTTAAGTGACATTTGTAATAGTAATTTGTCGCTTGCAATTTGTTAGGTTTCTCAAAGCCAATTGGTCCTCACGTAGCTCAATTGTGGTTATCAAGAATTGTGGTGGAGATTCAACTGGATATTACAAGACTAAGTGAAAACCCTTTGCTTAACTCAAACGCTAAAAACCTGAACTTCTCTACAAATACAACTTCATAATTGGTCCTAAAGTGTCGTTTTTCTTCCAATCCATTTCTAGAAAAATAAGAAATTTAAGAAAAATAGAAATGTGTACTACGCGTGAACCCTAGTTTAAGCTAAAAACAAACGATAAAAAATCGGATGTAAGTTCAGTTTTTTCTGAATAACAAAAATGATTATAATATAGAGAAATGAAGTTGACTCCCTCAGCCAAACTCAGTTAGAATTCAAATATTTGTCACTCTTTGGTGAGCTCTGTAAGAATTGCAATTGATTTGTGCGCATCGCGTACGAGAGAGAGAGAGAGAGAGAGAGAGAGAGAGAGAGAGAGGCCCACAGTGTGCACTCTGCAATCAAAAAAAGAAAGTTAATAAATTGCAATTTTTACAGTTTCGCTTCTAGCAATCGAGAGAGGGTGAGCAAGAGAAAAAGAAATGGGAGTGAAAAAAGAGAGAGAGGAGGGAAATGCAAACAGAGAGGACTGGCATGACATAGAAACCGTTCCAATTAAAGTGTCATTAGAGTGAGAAGACAGCACCAGCAAGAGGCCGAGAAAGGGTCTCGCGAGTCAAACCATCGCCGCTGGTCTAATTAAATGTCACCATGATTAGCTTCCGAACGGCCCCAAGCGCGCCTTGTCCCAACACCAAGAATCGAACCAAAAAAACTCTATCGAAAAATCTTAATTTAAAATAAAAACTCGAGTGAACGAAACCAAATTTCAAATATGCAAATTCCAGTGGTGTGAGACCTGAATAAAGAGAAAGAGAGAGAGAGAGAGAGAGAGAGAGAGAGAGAAGGGGATCACTTCTAGACTGTGACAGCAAAATAATCAATGTAATGAGAAATGCATCAATGTTGTGTATCGATCTGTCTTGAGGTTAATCGATACACCACGAGTGGCATTACCAGCAATTCTCATCAATACATCTCAATTACATGGCGATTACGTTTGGCTCGCAATCACCATCACCTTTTTCTAATCAAATCACAAGTTATCAAAGTCAAAGGTATTTTTCCTTTAAAAATCCTGCTTTACTTGTCCCTAGTGACATTTCAGGACAAAAAATTGCAGAGCAAACCTACTGCCAATTTTTTAAAAATTATAAATTATAAAGCTAGATAAAAATAAAACCACAAAGTAATTTTTTTATAGTATATTAATTTTTAATAAAAGAGAATAAGCTTAACTATTAATTTTAGATTGCATTCTCCAGTACACCTACACCTGTGCTATAGCAATTACATTTTGACAACCTTTATAAATCATACACACGACTAAGACTTGTCTAGTCTAGTCTTCACTTAAGCATGGTTTATTTCTTTCAACTAAAATGACACACAAGATCTACAGTAAAAGAAAATTTTCAATTTGAGCCACGAGATGTCGCGCGACGTAAGACATTTTGGCTGTATAAAACAGTTGAAATGTGGATAAATGTGTCCGTGGATGGCTAGAGTGAGGCACAGTGTAAAGGCATAAATGAGTTGAGCCGAGTTATATGGATGATATGCCTAATTGGCCACTAGTCGCGATTTCACAGTACCAAAGTGGAGAGTGAGAGGCACGTTTCCGTCGAGTGGATCGATTGTCGCCATCTCGGTCTGGAGTTCACTATGGATCACGGGTCAAAATTGAAATGACATGTTGGCGTGGAAAAGCACAGCACGAACCAGCCAGAAAACAGAGGCGTGGATGATAATAAATAAATAAACAAGCGCCAACTGCAAGCGTGATTGAGAAGTACCTAGATCAGACACATGCCATTTCTGTCCCTCGATCATCTACCACTCTCAACACTGTGTAGACCAGATGAGTCTCTAAATTTATTTAAAACTATGCTTCCCCAACTAGTTATAATCTGCGTGCATATTCCTTCAGCTTTCCACCTCAATGCAGATTTCAAAATTGAACTATTTAAAATACTATAGTAGAAGTTGACTTAATATTAATATACCATATAAATGGCTCTGCTCGACCCTTTTTAATATTTGCGGAGGAGGATCGGAATTTCAATTACTTGGTTTCAAATGCAGTTTGTCGTTTTTATTATGGCTTGCATTAGCCCTTGTCTCTTGTGGCTAACAAGAAATAAAATGTGAAGAGTTTAAATACGATTCAAGAAAACAAACAAGTGCAAATCCAGAAACAGTAGCAACTCTTTGTCTTCTAAGCCTGATCAAAAAAGTAACTCCTAATTGAATCTAAAGAGACATGCTGCGGCAACGCTCACAATGGATGAAACGAGATGTGTGATACAAGGGCTAACAACATTCTTGGTGTGTCGCTTAGTTGCTGGATGAGAAAAGCTGTCGACTGGCGCTGTCCCAGTTCCACACTATGTAGAGTGCTTTACGCCACCGGTGAATAAGCTCAAATATATACAGACAAAGCACTGGGTAAAGCCGAGGCAAGAAAATTAATACTCATCGAGGAAAAAAAGAAGTGGTGCTCGCGTAAAAAGTCGACGACAAGATGCTGTACTAATAGAAACTCAGCTACTGTCGAGATCAGTGTCAGGTATTGTTGAGCGTAGTGTGCACGTCAACAGAGTCTAATCAAAAACAGATAGATACCTAGCACTGGTGATATACACGTACACATTCACCCACTGAATGCCACTACCATTAGCATCAATCATAGTTAGCCTGGACCCAATTAACCAGACTAATATCAAGAGCCGGTAAGGTTCATCTATTATTTGTGATGAAACGACAATCAAACAGACAAATGAAGAGGAAGGAAATGAATTAGAAAGAACAAATGAACATGCCTCACTGAAACTCTTCATTCATAAACGAGAAATAAAAAACTTAAGGAATGCATCGAACACCAACATTACAAGCCAATATTGCATTCGATTTTGTAGTGTCAATTTAGCTCGAGAAAGCTCAAGTAAGTGAATCGCGAGGTAAGAGTGGTACGCTAGGGCTGTTGTAGCAACAAAACATTAAGCATCGCCCACTCAAAGTGCCAAATAATGGCAGCTAATAGTGGTGGGCCGCCATTAGCCGCTCACCAGACGCCAGACGGCAATATGGTCCGGCTTCAAATCACTATTGCAGGCCAGGTTTGTATTTTTCTTAAAAAATAGCCACTTCTTGACTTTAGGATAGAGCAGTATCATTCGGGACAGTGCCAATGGGGGGTCATCGACACCACCGGTACCTACTGCTCCACTGTGCTAGTGACAAACCTAGGGTGTTCCAATCAGTATCCATTCACTGCTCAACAACAAAATATATTTAACAATAATAAAATCTGAAATTTATTTGTTTTTCGTTGTTTTTATTTTTACTCAAGCAATCAGTTATATATAGCTACATATGGATTAATTGGATATGCATTGACAAAGAGTAAAACTAACGAATTAGTGGAGAATATATATATATATCGAACTGGAGTGGGAAGGAAATGAGTGGCATGGAGTGAGGGTGGCACTGTTCTACTAGAAACGTTGTAATGATGATTAATCGGTCAATTGAGAGGTGCACACCAACGAGATGGCCACAGTGGCCATCATAAATCAAGTTTCTCTACATTGTAGTAGACATCAACATTACGCGAAAAAAGGTGGAGCCTATGTAGACAGCTGATGATTATCGGTGACTTGAAAAAGCAGCTCGTCGTTGCACGGCCCAATCACAACGTGTTAATGTATATTAGTCGATCATTGATGGCAGTCAGCTGTCTACACAGACCACACCTTTTCCCACATCACACCATAAGCCTCTTTTAGGTGTGCTTCACCAACTATCTTGATAGAACTTTAAAGTTTGTCTCTTTACTACAATCAACGTAGCAAACAATAACTGCCTTCAAAGTGGAAGAAAAAGGGCAGTAGTACTCGGTGGGTCGTTGTGGCGAGCTCCATTGCAAAACAAACTAAAGTGTAATCGATAGACTCAACGACTTGAGAGGCGTAGTGGTGAGAGAAGAGCTAAATTAGCCCTAAATTGGCTCGTTTTTTGGTTCTGTTGCTAGCGGTGGAGGTGGTCCTGGGACAGAACGAAAAGAAAGGGACAAAGCGAATCAAACACCAGATCCATTACAAACAAATACTTGGAGAGTACATATCAATTAGTCGAAATTAAAACCAAATGACGCAGACTCGCTATCGTGGTTGCAAACAATCGAGATAAGGAGAGAGAGAGAGAGACCGACAAGAAGGCAAACAAATATGCGAGAGAGCTTCATCATTCAATTGATGCTTGACTCGGATCGTCTTGCATCATTCTCCAAGTCGTCGGCGTTAGAGGGGGTATAATGACCAGATCCAGTTACTTGAGACATGAGTAAAATCCATGGGACTCGTCCAGTGTGTGGTGCCAAAGTGGGTGCACCAGGCAACGTGGTTTGCAGGGTATCTCGAGACACAGTGCCACTAACAAAAAAGTTTGTCTTGGCAGTGAACAAACACTGAACGGCAAATACAGAAAAGAAATGTGTGAACATAGTCTCAAAAGATGTGCTTAACACCCCCGAAACTAAGAATCGCGAAACTTTCGGTACAAACGCAAACACATATACACACACACGTAAGCTAGCCGAAAAAGAAGAAAAAGCTGTTATTGTCGCTAATAAGTATAATAAGTATTTTAACCTTGCGGCTATAATAATGTCTCAATCTCTATTATAAATTCTTAAAACTTATTTTTGTAAAATTATTGAATTGTAAGCACAATTTAAAAAATAGGAATCATAAACTTTAAATTAAAGGTTTCTAGATAAAATTCTAATTTCCCTGAGTTACAACTGGTGTTTATTAAAATGAAAAATACGCGCACATAGTTAACAAATATTTTTTTAAAACAAGATACCAAATCGATTAAAATTGTGGTGTGACACAGATCTGTAAAGCAAATAGAAGACAAGTGAGGCACACAATTCCAAGCATGAAACGATATTGTCGATTTAATTTCACCAACGGTGTGTGTGTGTGTGATCGGTTTCGCAATTAGAACGCGTGAGTCGCGGGTCGGCTTGCAGTGTCAGCACTAAATTGATCCTAGCATAAGATCCAAAAGATCAGCCAAGAGAATAGACGGCTAGAAAAGCCGGTCACAACAAAAATAACCGGACCAGCTTGATTCTCTCTCTCTCTCTCTCTCTTTCTCTCTCTCTCTCTCTCTCTCTCTCTCTCTCTTTCTTTCTCTCTCTCTCTCTCCC